>VWZE01009720.1:0-29768 GCA_013396675.1 Eubucco bourcierii | reverse complement strand
CGGCGGCGGGAGCCCCCCGCACCCCCTTCCACACGCACCCCGCCGCCGCCGCCAGAACTGCACGGCGGCAGCCCGTAGCAGCTCCCGCCCGCCGCGGCACATTGCTGGAGTTATTGCCAGTTTCCGCTCTGTTTTTTCAGTGAGGATGGAAGTGTAGGAGACAGTTTTAATTTTGAGGGGATGCTGAGAAAGTCGTTCCCTCTTGTAGCACATTGCTTAAGCGTTCCTATTATGGAAGTTAAGTGAGAAACTGCAGCTTGAACTGATTTGGGAGAGAAAGGGAGAGAAAGGGGTAGGGGGAGGGCGAGAGGAAAGCAAAATAGCTAAGCCAAGCCAATGGTTTTCCTGCAAAGTGCCGGGAAGTTTGTGGAGCACTTTCAAGGATTCACGTCCTTTCTCAGAGCCTCTCCTTGTCTTCCGAAGAAAGAGCTTGCTTTTGGATTGTTATGGATCCTAAAGAGAATCTTAGACACACTTGAATAATTCCTCTGCTTGGGCTGGATTGATGAGAATTTAGGAAGGAGCGCGTGTGCAAAGCAGAAGCCTTCGGAGCTCGCTTGCTGCTCTAATCTGTATGGATCTAAAAGTGTCGCATTCAAGATCTTTCAATTTGCAGCTTTTGATTTCAGGACTTCCCTTTCCACTTTAAGTAGCTGCTAGGAAACGGAAAACTTTTGGACCTACCTCTTACTGGCTTTGGATACTTTCTTTTTTTTTTTTTTTTTTTTTTTTTTTTTTTTTTTTTTAAATCTTTGTGGAATTTGGTCTCGCAAGCGATCGGGTTTGCTTTTAATATGTCAAAATGGGTCTGCTGACGCCACTCCTGCTCTTTGGATTTGCATTTTTTCAAGTCTATGGTAAGTTCGCGTATTTTAAATGTCATTTCTGTGCAGAAATCTCCTTCATCTGAATCTGATTTGGAACAGCACATGGACGGCATTATAAGCGTTGGCATTACAGAGCCTTAAGTTTGTTTCTGGTATAAAAATGTGTTTCGGGGCGGTGAGGTTGGGTTTGTTTTTTGGTTGGTTTGGTTTTTTTCGGGGAGACAGAGGAAGAGGATGTGTTTTTAATAAGCAGTCCTTCCCGTCTGCTAACTTAATGGAAAACCAGCTTGTGAATGAAAGTATGTCATCTTGAGGTAGCACGGAAAGCGTAAAAACTACCGTGATAAATCTTTTATTTCAAAGGCGGGGGGAGCAGCAGAGAGAGGCGAAGAACTGTTGTAGCTAATAGTACTTTGCCTGCTTCTATTGTTAAACTTTCCACCGGGAGAGCCAGCTGATGAAATAAATGGCTTAGCTCTGCCGCGGCCCCAGGTGAGGCGAGCTGGGAATCACCAAAGTCCCTGGACGCCTCCTTTCTTCGGTGCTGGCAAGCGCNTTCTTCGGTGCGGGCAAGCGCGGGCAGCATAGCACCACCCCCGCCGGGCCGGGCAGGTGCGGGGCGGGAGGGCCGCACCGGGGCTCCGCTGGAGGGTGGGTGGGGCGGGAGAGTCTTCCCGTCATCTTCTGCCTCAGCCCCTCCCGACAGGCTTTCCGGAGGGAGTGTGGTCGTGAAGCGTGACAACCTTTGGGGGAAAGGGTGGATTCCTCACACTCCCCAGGACTCCACCCTTTGGGTCTGCTCTCATCACCTCTTGTGGTTTTCGAGTTGAAGTAATAGATGGGAAAGTATAAATTAGCATCTTGAGGAAGTACGCTTTAGATGGGCGAGAACTTCAGTGCAAGGGTAGATTGTCTTTCAAAGTAGGGGTTGGCGCTGTGCTGCAGTGTAGACGTTGGATGCATTACAGTAGTTCAAGTATGCAACTAGGAAGCAAGCATCTGTAGCAGCTTACAGTTCTGCATGAGTGTGTTCTGGGACCAAGCTGTCGACATTCCTCCTAGTATTTAGTATTTGCGTCTCTAAACAGCCTTTTAAACGTTAGGTGAGCTTAATATCTGGGACCCTGCATGGTTTTACCCGTGTGTTAGAGCAAACTTTGAACAGGGAAGCTACGGCTTACAGCATTTACTGTACGAGTCCTGAAGCTGGGACTCTAGGTTTATTGTTTGCAGTCACAGTCTGCTTTGGGTATTTCATCTGCCTCTCGTCTTCCCCCACCTCCCTGCAAGAAAGGAGGAGAAACAGATTATAAGAGGGAGACATTCAAATACAGATGTATGTTGGTTGCTATAATATGCTATGTAGTTTGCTCAGTTTGGTCTACTGATAAGAAAAATTCCACTATGAAAGGATTTAGTAGAACATTTGTTCTATCAGCATGGTAATAGGTTTCTGGGGATTTTTTTTTTCCCCTTAGCTTTATTTTTCCTGCTATAACATATTTTAATCCTCAAGACCCCCAGTATTGGAGATATTTTTGTATGCAAACTGAAAACATCAAACTGTAGAATTGTAATTATTAGTAATTGTTTAAAACTGTACAGAGATAGAAGGAATACAATTAAATTGCTCAGTGGAAGTGACAGAGTGAATCAGAGGGGCTTGGTGTTACAGAATGTAATTAATGTACCAGGCTGTTTGGAGATATATGAAATGAAGGCAATTAACCAGCTTGCTTGAACAAGAGGAGCAAGACATAATTTGTACTAGTTTTATCATGGGGAACACAAGTAGAACCTTCATTGTGGTTTAGACTTAATAGGATGAAGGTGGTGGGTGTGCGTGCAAGTGAAGCACATAGCTAATTTGGAGCAAGACCCTTAGAAAAAATGCCAAGAAGCTGCCCAGAATAGCTGGGATCCTCCCTTTTTTTTTTTTTTTTTTTTTTTTTTTTTTGTGTGTGTGAAGATACTTCAGAGACTGTCAAGTTTCACTAGATTAACAGGTCTTTTATAGAAATAAATAGAAAGTCTTGTAGATAGTACATCATGACCAAGTAGCTTTGAAGAAGTACTGGCATGCAAGCTTGACACTCCGTATTTTTCTCTCTTTAGAAGCATAGTGATTATGATTACACAGGGTGACATATACCACCAGTTGCTTTGAAAAGATACATCTCAAAAGATGCAATGCTTTATGGATATTTGTGTGGTTGAATTTCAGGGAGATTCAGGCTTCATTTCATTAATGTTTTAAAGTTGCTTGTCAGTGCAGTTCTGGTTTAAAGGGTTTTGGTTTGGTGTTGTTTGTTTTTTTTTTGTTGTTGTAGAAACAGAAATTTGGGGGTTTGGGAAGGATTGNGGGGTGGGTTGGTTGATTGGTTCTTTTTCCCTTCTGTTGGCATCAGGTTCAGACAGAGACACAGTAGTGTTTGAGGCATATTAGTGCTTCTTTTCTCTGTGAGAGTAGTTCTGTTTAGTGCTTCAAACAGCATCATTATTGCAGTGCATAATGGTGTACATCAAAATGGTATTTTGTTTGAAATTTTGTTGGTGTTTTTTCCTCTGTCCGTGGTTTTAGGACATGTGAAAATTGCAAAGTTCAATGAAAATGGTAGGAAAGATGCGACATGTACTCTTTTTTTTTTTTTTTTTTTTTTTTTTTTTTTTTATCCCGTGCTCATATTCTTGCAGTCAATTCAGGGAATAACTGTAATTTTCTTTAGGTATCAGTCTTGGTTACTGTTCTTGGAAAAAAAAAAAGAGTCATACACACACACGCAAACACCCCTCCAAACAACAAAATAACCTTGTTAGCTGGAGTCTATACTCTGAAGTAAAATAATGACTATTGGACCTAAACCAGACTTTTTTCTTTTTTTTAAATATAATGTTCCATTGTTTTTTCTTTCATTGTTGTGTGGGTTGGTGTTTGGGTTGGGTTTTTGTTTTGTTAGATTTTTTTTTTTTTTTCCCAATGATTAGTAAAGTTTGGTAGAAGAAGTATTAACAGAGAAATTCATAAGTTCTGTGAACACAGGTGTGTGATTGTTACCACAGGCACCAGTTTTACTGGGCCAACCTCTGTCCTGGTAGGACTCGTGCAGCTTTCAATAAAAATTATAACCTTCTATGTCAGGGCTGGCCTTTAACCATTGTCCCTTGAAAACTGCAAATGGGATGTCCTTGAGTGTTGGATGGTGCTAAAGACTATGTGTGACTATATCTGTAAAGGCAACATTTTATCTATCAGTATATTTCCAAAGCACTTGTTATTTTAATTAAAAGAACGTACCTCAAATGAAGTGGTTCAAGCATTGTGTTTATTTTTTTAAACGTTTTTAAAAATTAATTATTCACACCAGTGAACTACACATCTATGGCCTTGTGCAGGTCTCCATTGCCTCTCGGAGAACATGTCTTACATATAGAGCTACAGTGTATTGTTCCAGGGAGTATTTAAGCTGACAGGGTCTTGATCCTCTCTTGTGAGTTTTGATGTTGATGGATAACCTTTGCTTCTCTGGAATGTGTGCGTTAACAGTGAAATAGTCAAATGGAGAGTTTGTATTTTTGTTTTCTTTAGCTTGTTCTTCCACAGGACCCATTTCTGCAGGGCATTTAAGTGTGTTTCCATCTCTTACCCAGAATCTCACTGAGATTGGTAAGAATGCAAATGTGTTCCAAATATATCATATGCTTTGAAACTTTGCTGAGCAAGGATGAACTTAGCCCATGATGAAACACTTTGCTGAATTAGTCCTCATATTTTGCTTTCTTTGTTTCCTGTCTGGTAAGGTGTTGTTGCAACAACATACAGTTCTGTGTAGAAGGCAGGCAATGAGGAAATCCTGTTGTTGCACGTCTAGAAATGGATACATTTGACAAAAATAACGGAGATAATTTTTGTTCCTTTGCTAGTTTGATGTTCTGTAGGCCTGATACCCTGCAATTCTCTCAGAAAAGTCAGAATGGGGATTCTTAAAGTTCTTTGTGAGTTGCCTTTGATAAAACAGTCTTTAATAGGAACTTTCTGAAAAGATGAGATTGATCTTGCTCAAAGAAAATAAGTTTTAGCAATACAGACTAAAGATACGCAGCTTTAAAATTAGACAGAAGGATTTAAGGATGCTTAAGAAGTGTCAAGAAGGTGTGCCACAGAATTCAGGCACACCTGAGAGGACGTGGAGGCTTTGGCTAAGTCTGTCCAGTCAGCTCTGTTTCTGGGAGTTGCTTTTCTATAGCAATGCTATGCAGCTTCATAGCACTAAATTTAAGACATGCTCTGTTCGCTGATGAACCATTTAGTGGAAATTACTCAAGAGTATGCAGTGGGTTTTTAGCCATTTGCTACCCTTGAATTGCTATTCAAATATTGATCTTTGCTAAACAGATTGCTAACAGGTTCTTCTGTACATTCTGTTTCAGCCATCTAAGAGGAACAGCGCTGTCAGGTTTTATCTGTTATCTCAGCTGGCATGGCAGAGGTTGCTCTTCCTGTGGCTGCCATCTGGTTCACCGCCTCTCATACCAGCCTTATGGAGGATACTTAGTAATCATATTGCTGCTGTTTCTTGCCAAGAGGCTAGCTTACTCGTGCGCTTTTCTGCATTTCTATAGAAGACTTTTGTGTGTGTGTCTCTGTGCAGAGGAAAGCAAGTACTTACTCTTGACAAATGAATAAATGTGCTGGTTTTTGGTTCTGACTGAACAGATGTTTCTTATGTGTAACTGTGGATCTTTCACAGAACATCTATTGATAACCAAACTTTCTCGCGTTTACGTTTTTATAGTACGTCCGCCTTGTATATTACCAACAAAAGCAAACAAAAAAACCCCAATACAAAACAAATAAAAAACAAAAACAAACCTCTAGAATCTGGTATATGAAGGGTGCAGAATCCACTTTTAAATCAGTGCTTCAGAGATAATATTGAGGATTCCTTTTATGTAGGACTAGTAATATGCACAGTTAGTTATGAGATCTTTGAATGTTAAGTAATTGCATAGAAATGGAGTTGTGGATGGAGATTTTAGCCTTGCTAGTTTTACTATTGCATCTGGCTTCTACTAAGCAATGCAGACTGTGGACTTGGGAAGCTGTTTCCAGAATCACAGAATGTCAGGGGCTGAGAGGGACCTTGAAAGATCATTCTGCTCCAATCCTCTTGCCAGAACAGGATCACCTATACCAGACCACACAGGAACATGTCCAGGCAGGTTTTGAATATCTCCAGAGGGAGGCTCCACAACCCCCCTGGGCAGCCTGTTCCAGTGTTCTGTCACCCTCACAGTGAAAAAAAATCTCCTCATGTTTAAATAAAGCTTCCTAGGCCTCAGCTTCCACCCATTGCCCCTTGTCCTGTCGTCGGGCATCACTGAGCAGGGCCTGGCTCCATCTTCCTGGTCCTCACCCTTTACATATTTATGAACATTGATGAGGTCACTCCTCAGTCTCTTCTTCTCTGAGCTTAAGAGCCCCAGCTCCCTTGTCTCTCCTCATAAGAGAGGTGTTCCATTCTCTTAATCATCTTTGGCTCTCAAGCAGTTCTGTGTCCTTGAACTGGAGGGTTCCAGATGTGGCCTCACCAGGGCATGGTAGAGGGGCAGGAGAACCTCTCTTGACCTACTAGCCACACTCCTTTTAATACACCCCAGAATGGCATTGCCTCTCCTGGCCACAAGAGCACATTGCTGCCTCATGGTCAGCTTCCCATCCACTATGACTCCCCCATCTTTTTCCCCTTTGCTCCCTTCCAACAGGTCAGTCCCCAACCCATACTGATACTTGGGTTTGTTCTTTCCCAGGTGCAAGACTCTACTCTTGCCCTTGTTGAATTTCATTAAATTTCTCCCTGCCCAACCCTCCAGCCTATCCAAGTCTCACTGAATGGCAGCACAGCCTTCTACTGTGGCAACCACTCCACCCAGTTTGGTGTCATCAGCAAGCTTGCTGACAGTGCACTGTGTGCCCTCAGTCATTGATGAATATATTGAACAGAACTGGTCCCAGTACTGACCCCTGTGGGACTCCACTAGTTACAGGCCTCCAACTAGACGCCATCCCATTGACCACAACTCTCTGGCTTCTTTCCTTCAACCAGTTCCCAATCCACCTCACTACTTGGTCATCCAGACCACACTGCCTCAGTTTAGCTGTGAGGATGCTGTGGGGGAGAGTGTCAAATGCTTTACTGAAATCAAGCCAAACCACATCCACTGCTCTACCATCATCAGTCCACCTGGTTATGTCCTCATCAAAGGCTATCAGGTTGGTCAAACAGGACTTCCCCTTGGTAAAACAATGTTGACTGCTCCTGGTGACTCCACTCTCCTTGATATGCCTAAGGACAGCAGTGAGGATAATTTTTTCCATTACCTTTCTGGTGATGGAGGTGAGGCTGACAGGTCTATAAGATTAGACAGAATTATCATTGTTGTTGTCACCTCAGATCCTTTCCTCAGCAAAATGTCTGTTAATCAGCTGTAAACCACCTTTTTATTATTGTAGTAAAAAATGAAATGTGCTTGCTTAATTTGGAAATTTTACACCACTGAAATCTGTAACGATTTTGCTATCGAGTCCTTTGTGTGAAAGAGCTTGAAAGCAGGTGGTGATATCTTGACATATTGTGAGTAAGAGCTTGCATCTTAATTCATGTAATGTAATCTTGTTCAAAGGTGAAGTTTGTTAATACTGGATTTCATAGAGACATCTTCCAGATATTAGAAGGTACTACTGCATGTTGATACTTCAGTCCTGCTTACTCCTTATTTATTCCTCTAGTGCTCTCTTTAGTAGTGCAGATCATCCTTTGGTAAGCAGAAAGTTTAAATTTTTTTTTTTTTTTCAAGATAAAAGTTCAAGTAAGAAATTACTTCTAAATTCTCTCTCTACAGCTTATTTTGGTTTTACTGCATAAAGGAGATCCCAGATGTGCTCTTAATGTTATTAAAATAATAACCTTCACCAATAGATACTTAACAACAGTAGATAAACGAGTGAGTAGTACTCATGTAATAACACATGGAAACCTGTATTAAACTGCTGTGTTCTAATGGCCAAGCCTAATTGAGATTATTCTTCATATTAAGGACAAATGTGATGTGAAGATATTAATTCAAGCAATTTTCTGTCAGAAGTAGCTTCTGTAAAACATCTGCCCTTGTGCTTAACTCTCCTTTGAGCTTAGTTGCACTACAAAACTGTGTCAGTCAAAAAGCCAACACACAATTTTGTTTTGCTTAGTTACATGCTTTTCCTCAGATTTCTACTAGGCAACAATGTATCTTTAGCTTGCTGAAAACTGAAGGCCACCAGTCTTCTGATGATTCCAGTGTATGGCTTGCAACCCATTGAGGCCCTGTGCGTCCAGATTCTGTTACAGACTTCTTATGCTGTCATAGAATCAGAATAGTAAAGTTGGAAGGGACCTCAAGGATCATCTAGTTCCAACCCCCTGCCATAGGCAGGGACACCTCCCACTAGTACAGCTCACTCAAGGCCTCGTCCAGCCTGGCCTTGAACACCTCCAGGGAGGGAGCAGCCACAACCTCCCTGAGCAACCTGTTCCAGTGCCTCACCACCCTCACTGCAAACAACTTCCTCCTAACATCCAGTCTAAATCTCCCCTCTGCCATTTTAAACCCATTCCCCTTGTCCTGTCATTACCAGACTTTGTCAATAGGCCCTCCCCAGCCTTCTTGTAGGCCCCCTTCAGATACTGGAAGGCTACTATCAGGTCTCCTCGAAGCCTTCTCCAGGCTGCAGAGCCCAAACTCTCTCAACCTGTCCTCATAGCAGAGCTGCTCCAGCCCTCTGAGCATCGTTGTGGCCCTTCCTCTGGCCCCGCTCCAACACTTCCATGTCCTTCCTGTGCTGAGTACTCCAGAACTGCACACAGGAACACTTGTTCTGGTTTTGGAAATACTCATTCAGCTGTACTACCTTTAGGAGTGATGGCTGGAAGAGCACAAAGCATTTTCAAATTAATTCCTCATTGTTTTCAGGTGCTTATTGTAGAAGACATAATTGCTTGATTAGGAGTAACCTTAATATGTAGTATTTACTTGCAGAATTACCCTTCTCATCAATGAGTCTTCATTGTACTCCTTCAGTTCCAGCAGAATTACCCTTCTCATCAATGTGTCTTCATTGTACTCCTTCAGTTCCAGCAGAATTATTTGATCTGGCTACAGGGAAAAACAGTGGCCTGCCTTTGAACCATTTTAGGCTTTGTTATAATTTACTTTTGTTTTCTGTCAATCCTCCCCGCCCCCCAGATTAATTGGGAGAACAGTCTCTTTGGTCTGATGTATTGAAACAGGCTGGTAGGATGGGTAAGGTAATGTTGAAGTATGGTTTTACTCATTACAGTTTACATAGGTTATTGTACCACAATGTCTGCTGCAGCATATTGTTTTTCAGTTTGAATTTAGTGCATTGACTGTGTAGTTTCAGTGCTGTATGGCAAGGAGAGTATCTCTGTAATGTGCTCATTGTAAATGCAGATTGAACAAATATGTAAAGAATAAATGGCCAGTAGCAAGTTGTAAAACACAGTATATCTTGTAGGTCACTTCTATTAATCTCTTGCCATTGATTGCAAGAGAAACTGAGTAGGAAGAAAAATAACCTCTTGTATCAGGTAACTAATATCAGTCAAGTTGTTTCTCAGTCATAGTGAGTGAAGGAACCGTTCATGCCAGAGTACCAAAGGTATTTAACCGCTGTGAAAATGTCAAGAGTTAAGAAGCAGTTACAAGAAGTATTTTAATGCTGCATGAGTCCCATAATCATAGGTCCTCAAACTGGTATTCAGTGCAGTTTTTGAAGTCCACATGTCCTGTGGCCTAGATGACTTCACAGAATATATCTGGTGGTAAGAGACCTTGAAGATCATCCAGTTCAACCCCTGACCCAGCACTGAAGGGTCAACACTAAACCATATCCCTAGTGCCACATCCACAGGCTGCTGGGACACTTCCAGGGATTGTGACTCCATGGGCAGACCATTCCAGTGTTTGATAACCCTTTCAGTGAAGAAGTATTTCCTAATATCTAGCCAAAAGCTCCCCTGGCGCAGCTTGTAACTAATTTCCTCTAGTCCTGCCACTTGTCATCAAGGAGAAGAGACTGACCCCCTCCTAGCTCAAATCCCCCTTCAGGTAATTGTAGAGGGAAATCCAGGCAAAAACAGTGGTCAATTTTAACAGTTTATGTTGTATCCTAAAGGATGCATGTATGTGTGTGTGTGTGTGTGTATATATATGACTACAGGATAGACTATCCTTTCCTATTGCTGTTGTGAAAATGCATAGCAATGCTGTTGAACTAGGAGCTAGGTGGAGGCAGTGTTTTTTCTTTACCTGGATTTCCTTTCTGTAGTTGATTCGATCTCCTTGGGATTGTCACTCTGTAGTGGAGGTTGCAGAAAAAGGATCTGTGGGAGCAACCTCCCTATCACTTTTCAGAGGTGAAATCTTGTGCTAAATGTGTTGTGTGACTTTCAAGATCTTGTGATGCATGTTGTTCTTCATGTGCAGTAGGACTGCTGACAGTCTCTCCCAGTTTTCCTGGTGTCATTTCTGTCTTCAGAAGAAGTAGAGTAGTAGTCTGATTCCAGGGTCATTGTGTAGACTACCCCAATCTGAAGCAGAGGATTAGGGGAGACAGGAACTTGCAGAAGAGCTGGACTGCACAGCTTGTGGCTGGTTTAGGCAGCATAGAGAGTGAGAACAGGAGCAAAACTACTGCTATGCATATCATGATACTGCTCATATCTAATACCTTCAGAATTGTTTTAAATGTAGTATGTTTGGGTTTAATCATTGCAATGTCATTTGTACATCACTTACCAATGAAGGTAATAAACTTCCCTGTTAAATTGTTTGGGTCTGGATTTGTTCCGAGTGGTTGCAAGAAAATGCTAAATTGTCATTTGATGCAGTGAACTATGGTCTTTGCTGGCTTTAAGTTGATGCACTGCAGAAGTGCTGTGATAGATTGGCTGGGGTTTCTTTGTATATATTTTTGTGATATGTAAGAAAAATTCAGTGTGCTAACTAAAATGGTTCATGTCAAAGCAACGGCTATTAAACAAAGGACTTTCAGTGGATACAAATAACTAATAGAAATTTTGCAGGCTGCATTTTTATCTTTGATCTATTGCATCTGTTACAAACCAGGATTTTAAAACATGATGCTTTGACTTTAAGCTACTCTGTGTGGTGTGTCTATGTAGATGTATGTGTCTGATTATAAACTTCTGTGACTTTATTTTTCTTCTGTGTGAATTTGATTTATCATCTTAAACTGTGATATGTGATATTTACCCATTCAGACCAGACAGTTTCTTTCGTAAGATAAGTCCTATGTGGTAAAATTCCAACATCTGGAATAGAGGGAGATTCAGTAAGGAACTTAGCTTGTAGTACTGTTGTCTTGAAACTGTTCTTAGCAGTTTACTACTGTGCACATCTAGACTTTACTCTGCTCTCCTCAGACCCCACCTGGAGTACTGTGTGCAGTTCTGGAGCCCCCAGCACAGGAAGGACATGGAACTGTTGGAGCAGGTCCAGAGGAGGCCATGAAGATAATCAGAGGGCTGCAACAGCTCTCCTATGAGGACAGGCTGAGAGAGTTTGGGCTCTGCAGCCTGGAGAAGAGAAGGCTTCAAGGAGACCTTACAGTAGCCTTCCAGTATCTGAAGGGGGCCTACAAGAAGGCTGATGAGGGCCTATTTACAAAGTCTGGCAATGACAGGACAAGGGGAATGGGTTTAAACTGGCAGAGGGAAGATTTAGACTGGATGTTAGGAGGAAATTCTTTCCAGTGAGGGTGGTGAGGCACTGGAACAGGTTGCCCAGGGAGGTTGTGGCTGCTCCCTCCTTGGAGGTGTTCAAGGCCAGGTTGGACAAGGCCTTGAGTGACCTGTACTAATGAGAGGTGTCCCTGCCTATGGCAGGGGGTTTGGAACTAGATGATCCTTGAGGTCCCTTCCAACCTGACCATTCTATGATTCGAAAACAAAACAAAACTTTTTCTTTAGGTAGAGATAGAATTGCATCTATACGCAGTTATAATGAAAGAAACCAACTTTAGAAAATGCGAAGAATAAAATTTATGTCCCTAAAGGCAAAACTGTAAACAGCAGTAAGAACTGTTAGAACACTGAATTAAAACAAAATTAAATGTGTGAAAAGTAGAGAAACATACTTAATTAAATATGAGTGAGTGTAAAACAAAATTATTTATTGTGTGCTAAATCTTTTTTGACAACTGGTCACTTTAGGATGAAATGCAGAAGAACATATGTCTGGCTTTGTATGACTCCAAATTTCTCTGTCCTCCTTTTCAGCAGACAACATGCTTTTTTTTGCCAAGTGATTTTTGGTTGCTAGGAGAGGTGCAGTAGTCTGTGTTGCTCTTATCCAGCAGTAAAACTGAGGAGTGTATTGAGGTAAAGAGAGGGGCAAAGCACAAGATAGGCCATGAATCACAAGTTGTCTCTAATATACCCACTTTGTTCCCACTTTTTCTTTGAAAACTTTTGTCTTTTCTAATAGTATTTCTTTTCAGCTGATCTCTCAAAGTCATTCAGAGCGTGGGGGGGAGAAAAAAAGTGCTGTTAAGAGTCCACTCAGAGGAACAAAAAAAAAAAAGTGAGGGGGAGACCTAGACTTATTCATGGGGCCACAGAGGTAGCAGTACACAACTCAGTGAATAGCTTCAGTCAGCTGCTGTTAAAACTGAATGATTGATACCTTCTGATTTTGGTTTTGTGTTTGGAGTTTGGTTTTTTTTTTCTGGGACTAGAAAGTACTCAGAAAGTCTCCATAGTGATGCTGCCAGTTTTAATGCAGGATATTGAAGTTGTTTACAAATGATCTTCATACTTCAGTATATGCTGCAGTGTTGAAGCATGTCTGCAGAATTCCGGTACTAATGTTGCACACATTTGTTAAACTTAGAAAGAGTTGTTAGAGTTGTTACTAATCATGCTGCTCTAGTTTGTTAAACCATTTATTCACTCTCTAATTCATGATTTTTGGTATAACTGTGTACCGTGCAAGAATCATTTGACCATCACCTCTTGCAATGTTCTAAGATTCTGCTTAACCAAATGTCATTGGCTGTTTTTAAACCTTTGCAGTTAAAAGAGGTTTTGTGTGGCTAGATGTTATAACAGATATAAATGATCAGACAATATTGTCTATATTAGTAAATCATTGAAACAGTAAGAATTGTGGTAGATTTCACTTGAAATCAATTGCAGGATGAATGTACAGACAATATATTCTCTCCTTGACTGCTTAATGAAATCCTGCCTTGCAACCAGTCTTAAAGCAGTGATTATTATATCTTTCAAAAAAAGATTGCTGAAGAAGTCATGTGTGTGAGTCCTGTGAATGAGGAAATAGAATATGTGACTACAGAGAACTGTGATTTGTGCCTGTGGACAGAGCAGGCCTTTGTATCATTCCTCAACGGGAATAAGTGATGAATGTCTAAGGGTCTCATAACCAATTTAGAATGTTTTGTTGACTCAATTTAGCAACATGCAGATAATAGAGAAATTCACTGATGATGTAATTGGAAAAATAGTGTAGTAACTTGTACTGATTTGTTATTCCCGTTTGAATCAAATAGGGTTCACCCATCCTTCTGAGGCTGCTGAATGACCTGGCAGTACTGGATTCAGTCCCAGTGTAATTTAATGGAATTTGTGTCTGTTCAGGTCGGGACTGAATTTGCCCCCAGGGAAAGATAAAGATGGAAGAGTTTAAAGTTAAATTACAGGGAGCTGGCTCTATCTTAGTCTGCTGATGGGTTTTGAGAGTGGTGTGTGGTTCTCCTGTGTGGTGGTTTTTCTCCTTGATCCACATGGGCATTAAGAGTAATTTAAATACCATCTTCAGTACAACTGAGTTTTCACTTGCTTTGATGAAAGCTGCAAGTCCTTAGACCTAGGATTTTTCCCTCAGAAACTGCAGGTGTTTCCTCAGTGTTAACCCAAAAGTGCTGTTGTCCTTCCTGCTGAGAAGTGCATGGGAAAGCAGACACATTTTTGTCACTGTGTATAGTTAGTGAAATTAGATAAACTGTTAATATGAAGGACATGCTCAGTACCACTCAGGAGCTTAATGGCAGAATGGAGAATGAGATCTGGTCTCTAAGAATATAGCTGATATCTGGAGATGTGTGTTAGTGTTAACAGTGAAGAAGGACTAACTTGAACTGCTGCTGCACCTCTACCAGCCACTGAAAGCAAGACAGGTTTTGCGGTTTTGGAAGATGAGGATTAGAATGGTGGAGTAACAAACCATGAATCTGTCTTCTAATAACATATTTTTTTTTTCTGTTACTTGATAGGCCTGCCATACTGCATTATGAAAGAGAAAAAAAGGTAGAGGATGATTCAGCACTGCTGGATTTGGGGCAGAGGCTAGGGAAAAGACAGTGGTTAAGGTGAAACTTTGAGCTGTGCCTGTCCTTGCTCAGCTTTTCCCTCTGTCCTCAGCTCTCTCACCTGTTTCTGGGAGTCTAAACATACTGGGGAAGGAACTGGCAAAGAAGTGATAGCTCTAGACTTGGGTCTGGCTGAAATTGGAGGAAACTCATTGCTTCATGATAAAATTCAGCTGTCTTTTCTGTTGTGCCTTTCCCTCTTCATTCGATTTAATGTGTCAAATGAAACATCTTTTCTTTAGAGGACTCACCTGTCCTTTGGAGCTCAATTCATCTGTAGAATGAATATCTATTTAAGTGAGGACCAGCTGTAGCTACAATACGGAAGTGGAGAAGGAAGAAATGCAAGCTTATGGACACTTTTCCTGTCATATAGTCTGGAAGAATCATAGAATTGTAGAATCCTAGAATGCATCAGGTTAGAAGGGACTCTTAAAGGAACAGTTGAGTGGAGGAGATCTTGGTTATAGAAGAATGATTAATTGAATCTCTCTTCTTAGGCAGGATTACTTGGTGAATTCTGTGTTCACAGATAATGTTCTGTGGAGGTAAAATCTCCTGCTGGCCTAACAAATACCTTGAGTGAAACTAAAAAGAAAAAAAATATTATAGATGTTAAGTCAAATTTTGTGTGAAGTCAAAATCACCTTTCTGAGCATTTAACCATGTCTCAAGTCTACCTTTTTTGTTTTGAAGCACTTAAGCTTTCAATCTGTCATGGAGAATGCTATTCTTCAGACTAGTAAGAAATACAGAAAATGATAAATATAAGTGATTTGTTAGATTTCCTGTTCTTACAAATAGTTGAACTTGATCCATTTATAAAATATCCATACATAGATAGGCAGTCAACTTTAAATATTGAAGTCGATTTTTTTTTTCATGTTCTACCGTGAAATGTTTTCATGTTTTAACATTAAGGTGCAAAAGATGATAGGTAGGCACAAGTTGAATAATGATAACATTGAAGGAAATTGTTGTGCTGATACTACTGTTGAAACTGCTTATGTGAAGACTTGATTTCTGTTATGTGAATATAATTTATGCATGTACTGTGCTATACAATGCATTTTACAAGAGAACTCATTTCACCCAGCTTGCCTAGTAGATTACTTTCCAATTGAACGTTCAAGTTGGTTTTGTGTTTTGTTTGTTTTTTATCCTAATTCACAACTGATTTAGTTGTATTGAAAACAAACATTTTATATCATGTAGTGGGTAAGACTTGTATATGAAATCCTGACTCTGCAGAAGGTGCTGAGTTTTTTTCCTCAGCGTCAGTGGGGCCATAGTTTTGTTTGGTGTATTTGACAATATGGGAGACTAATGCAAAGAAGGAAGTTTTGGGTTGGTTTTGGTTTGGTTTTTTTTTTTTTTTCTGATATATGTAAAATTATAGAAGGCTTAAGAGGTTGATTTAAAACTAAATATAAAGCTGTAGTTGGGAGGTTAATAGATGCAAGGAGCTTCACCTGTTCTTTGTTAGTCAAATTGTGGGAAGCCAAGACAGTGATGCAGACACATCCAGTAGTAAGCAGTGTAGTCAGCAGCTTGAGAAAGAGGTCTGGAATGCTATGCAAACTACATTGCTTCATCTTCAGGTGGAGGCTGGCTCTTGGCTTAGAGAGAGCACCCCCAGGTTTGTGAGGATTACAATATTCAATATTAGGGAAGCCACAACTCTATTTTTAAAATAATTTGTAATAAATTTTCTAAGTAGAGAGACAGGTATGTTATTTAACAACAAACCTCTTCCATATCTTTTTATCATTTGTAACCAGGGGTCTTACTAGGCTGCTTGGTATTTCCAGAACAGTGATTAGGATGAAATAAATTCTGGCAATCTTTGGATGAAGAATGATACAGGAGTTATTGGTCATGAACTGTATGCAAGGCTTGGTCTCTTCTGCTATCACCTGTTGGTGGTACTTTTGGTGTCTTTCAAGATAATCTCAGCACATACATTAAGGGCTCAGGTCTGTATTTTACTGTGCATATGATCATCAAAGTATAGGCCAAACTTCATAAAAGGCTGCATCATGTTAATTTTATGGTATTCCCGTTAATGTAGCACGCAGGTATTTTTGTCCTGCGGGAAAACACACAAGAAACTTTCATGAGAATGGGACAATGCCTCCTGGGCTTGTTTTTTAATTGGAGTGAAGAAATAATCACCTGATACATTTTACTGTCATGCTCAGGTAAGCATATAGAGGGAAAAGAGTGAGGCATGAAGGACTAGAGTTGGAGCCATGGCTTAGCATGCTTCTTACGGATTACTTGCACTGTGAAACTTTGCTGCCGCAGAAACTGCAGATGGGGAATATTTAAGAAATAACTAGCATGAAGCACAACGTTTTTCCTGGATGTCCAGGATGCCTTTATGCCAATTCAGGATTGGAAGTGTTGGGGAAATAATTTTAACATCATTTTTAGAAGAAGTTGGATTCATGAAAGTTTAAAACTTTTGAAGACAGATATCCAGGCAGTTGTAGTTGCAATGTATATGATTATATTTTCTTTTTTTTTTTTTCTCCTCAGTCTCTTTGGAAATTAATTTCCTACTACCTCAGACTTCTGTTTAACACTTTGAACAGACAGCATTCTCACATCTAATGAATGTGATATATTAAGCCAGGGAGAAAATGTAGAGAAGGTTAGTTTTAATATGGACTCAGCTGGAGATATGATACCTAATGATTTGCTAATACCACATCATGCAGTGTTATGAGTGCTAGTGATCTCCTGTCTAAATACAATTCTTGTCCAGCTTTCTTCACTTACAAGCTTCACAGGGTCATAATTCTTACACCTTCTTTAAAAAGAAGATGGATTGTGAGTTGGACTAGTCAAGACTGAACATTTTGAACAAGTTTCTTTGCAAGTGAGGCTTCTGTAGAGAAATCAAGATATAGAAAAGAACAGTGCTTTGCAGAGGCAAAAATATTCAGGCTTGTAAACTGTGAATACCTGGAGAGGAAATAGATTCTTTACTATTAGAATGGTTTAAGTTGGAAGGCACCTCAAAGATCATCTAGTTTCAACCTCCCACCATAAACAGGGACACCTCCCACTAGGACAGGTTGCTCAAGGCCTCCTCCAGCCTGGCCTTGAACACCTCCAGTGAGGGAGCATCTACAGCCTCCTTGGGCAACCTCTTCCAGTGTCTCACCACCCTCACTGGAAAGAACTTCCTCCTAACATCCAGTCTAAATCTCCTCTCTACCTCAGTTTACACCCATTACCATTCCTCCTGTCATTACAAGACCTTGTAAATAGTCCCTCCCCAGCCTTCCTGTAGACTGCCTTCAGATATTGAAAGGCTACTGTAAGGTCTCCTCAAATCCTTCTCTTCTCCAGGCTGCAGAGCCCCAATTCTCTCAGCCTGTTCTCATACCAGAGCTGCTCCAGCCCTCTGATCATCTTTGTGGCCCTCCTCTGGACCCGCTCCAACACTTCCATGTCCTTCCTGTGCTGAGGGCTCCAGAACTGCACACAGTACTCCAGGTGGGGTCTGACGAGAGCAGAGTAAAGGGGCAGAATCCCCTCCCTTGCCCTGCTGGCCACGCTTCTCTTGATGCAGCCCAGGACTTGGTTGCTGTTTGGGCTGCATGTGCACACTGCAGGCTCATGTTGAGCTTTTCATCAACCCAGACCCCCAGGTCCTTTTCCTCAGGGCTGCTCTCCAGCCATTCACCACCCAATCTGTATTTGTGCTTGGGATTGTGACCTACCCAGGTGCAGGTCCTTACACTTGGCCTTGTTGAATGTCATGAGATTGGCCTGGGCTCATCTCTCCAGCCTGTCCAGGTCCCTCTGGATGGATCCCTGCCCTCTAGCAAGTCGACTGTGCCACACAGCTTGGTGTCATCTGCAAACATGCTGAGGGTGCACTGATTCCTCTGTCCATGTCACTGACAAAGATTTTAAACAGCACTGGTCCCAGGACTGACCCCTGAGGGACACCACTTGGCACTGGTCTCCAGGTGGACATTGTGTCATCGATCGCCACTCTTTGCATGTGACCATCCAGCCAATTCCTTATCCAGCAGTGCTCCACCCATCCAGTCCATGTTTTTCCAGTTTGGTGACCAGAATGTCATGTGGGACAGTGTCAAATGCCTTACTCAGGTCCAAGTAGGAGGATGTCAGTTGCCCTTCCCTTATCCACTGTTGCTGTGACTTCATCATAAAAAGCCACCAAATATTCTATGCTGAATATTCAGAAAGCTTTTCAGATGGTAGTTTAGTTGCATATATTCAAGCTTTTTTATGCCTTTGTGTGAATTGGTTGCATATGCATGTGATATACATAAACCCTAACTGAAAGTTGCAAACCAAAGAAATAAATCAACCAATGATTGTATTTTGTATATTCTTGGTACGGCTGTCTGAGAGAGCTATAAATAGATATTGCTTGTTACTTTGCATTTGGATTTGCTTTAAATGACAAATAAAACTGTTGTGAAGAGATCTTAAAGACACTTGGAGGATATTTACTTAAATAATTTTGATGAAAGAATGAATGCCCTTGTTAAAGTATTTGTTTATAGTATCTGAGTATTTGTAGATAAATTTTCAATACTTTGAAAGATTTTTCTTCCATGTCTTCAAGCCAGAAATTATATGTAGGGTTTAGAAGCACTTTTCCAAGTTCTTATACTGTGAGCAACTTTTTTTTTTTTTGTAGGAAGAGAAAAAAAAGAGCTAGATCCAAGAGGGGAAAGGAAAACAAAAGAATAAAAATGGGAATAGGTATTTCAGTAAGTAGTTGTTGGCCTAAAACAGTGTAAAGAAGTAAGAGAAACACAGGAAAAAAAGAACATTTATCTCAAATATATTGTTACCTTCTTTTGCTCCTCTCTAGATACATAAAAATCAACAAAAGCAGTGATATAGCTTCAGTAGCATCTTTTTAAAAAGTATGTCTCACTGGCTTTGTTTTTCTTCTCTAGTAATGGAAGAGCTTTTGCTTTGTAAGGATTTTTGGAAACTTTGCTCACTGCCAGTAAACATGACAAAAGTAGTATAGGAAATCAGTCTACTAAAATGCTTGAGTGCTCACAGAATATATACCTAATGTAAATTTCACTGGCTCTTGTTCCCCTTATTCCTCAATATCAATACATGTGCTTCAGAATATTTCCCTTGACAAAATGGTAGAGATGATGATCGATCTGGCTGTCTGGCAATATGCCTGTCTTTTTGATAAACCAGGTATTTGAAACTTTTAGAGAAATACTGTTTAAAAATAATAACACTACCATCTCTAACACTTCTTGCTCACTTCAGTGAGATGCTTGGAGGTTAAGTGAGAAGTGTGTTTTAAGAAGTTCAGTATGACAGAACTCAGTATGTTGAGATACTTTCTTTCATTATATAAATAGCTAATAAAAGTAATAAGGAAAGGAGATGGAACAGTTACTATGGCACAGGAAATCAGCATTTTAACTTTTGGTTGCATATGGAAAGAGATTCATAGTGTACCTTAGAATCTGTATTTGTAGTTAATCTTTCAAGTAGTCTGAGCCTTTGAACTAACCTTACAGTAGAAGCTGCAAAAGCCCAGCAGACAGTAGGAAGGATTAATGAAACAGAATCATTCTTCTAAGTTGTTTCATCTCAAGCAGTGCCAGGGGAAGTTTAGGCTGGAGGTAAGGAGAAAGTTCTTCACTGAGAGAGTCACTGGCTACTGGAATGGGCTGCCCAGGGAGGTGGTGGAGTCAGCGTCCCTGGAGGTGTTCAAGGTGGGTTTGGATGTGGCACTTGGTGCCGTGGTCTAGTCTTGAGGTCTGTGGTAACGGGTTGGACTTGATGATCTTTGAGGTCTCTTGCAACCCCTGTGATACTGTGATCTCAGCCTAGGTATAGCTATGTAAGTTACATGTAACTGTATATGTTATGATTGTTTTCAAGCAATAAAGGTATCTATCTATTTCCAACCTAAATTCCGTAGCTTAATATGGAATTTCATACTTCTACATCTAAATGAGAATGCAGACAAAAGAAGTAAACATCAATGTTTGCAAAACATGGAATGGGGTTTATGTATAATGAATCTTAATTGCAATTCTGAGAGCTGTTACACAGGCAAGACAAAGAATTTTTTTGGGCCACAGATAAACTAGGCTCTTGAACAATACAAACATGAAAATCCTCTGAATGTGTATTTATTTATATTGAGTCTTCAGGTGTGCAAGTCTTGACATTTTGTGTCAAAACAAGACTTCTGTTCCTAGGCACAAGAATGGACCCTGTAGCCTTGTTGGATGCTAACATACAGTAGTGTTCAATACCAAATGAAAGAAGATAAATAGCTACTCTGTTTGCACTCATTCGTCGAAAGGGCTGTGTTAGAACAGGTTAGCATGGCATGTGTTAGAATGGGTTAATTGGGAAATGGTCAGTTGTTGGCTCAGGTATATTCTCTGTGTGGGCAGAACGTGCTGCTCTGAGATAAAGAACTGGCAGAAGGGAATCTTGGAGGGGAGGCTGATTAGGAAAGCATGCAAGGCTGGTTGGGAAACAACGACTGAAACTTTAGTCATGACCCCGACCGGTGCCTGCAGCTCTCTTACCCTCCCCCCAAACCCAGAGGATGCATGTGCTGGAACCTTCACTTTTGTGTATGGGGAGGTGGGGTTTGGCACCTTTGCCTGCGTGTGTCAACCACATGTACAAGGACAGGGCCTGGACCACTGTACATTAAAAGGGGAGATTTCTCCCTATGAGCTCAGGCAGCTGTGATCTAGAGGGCCGTGTTGCCTCCCTGGGGATGCCTGTGAAGAATCACTACTACTGACTCCCCACCCGGCACAGCTACACGGGGAAAAGCAGTAGCCTCTGGTGGACTCTCACTTCCGTGATTACATGTGGATTGGTGTACATCTTCTGGGTATCAGTGAAGGGATATGCTGTATGATTTGCTTATTTGTGTGAGTGCCTTTGTCTGTGGGTCTGGGGGGTCAGACCCACCTCAGAATCTAACTAAAACAAGGCCTCAAAGGTTAGAGGTGTAGATGACTGTTATATGATATTCATCTCTAATCTCCATGAACATTTGGGCCCCTAGTTATGGTAAGAATACTGGTAAGTCTACTTCAGTTGGTTAGTTATGGCCAATATATTGATGACATACCTTATGATTTAATAGACTCTCGATATATCTTGTCACATGAATTTGCTTTGAGCAAAGATTGATAGATTGTGAAATATACCAGCTATTGTATCATGGGACAGTGCCATGCATGAAAGCAATTGTCCACTTCTGCATCAAAGTAAGTTTATGAGGCTGTGTGATAAAGACAGGTCAGATATTTGTTCCTTTGTATCTTAGTTTGTAGCCTTTGCTCAAAACCATGAGAAATATTGTGGGCTCTCACTGGCAGAACTTTAGTGTTCTTGCACAGGATTTGCCTGAAGGTTGAATGACATGTTGGTGTGGTTGGAACACCTAAAATGCTGCTTTCATACATTTTGTTGTTTTGTTTTTGTTTTTTTTAAAAAAAACCCTTTAAATTACAGAGAACTCTCATCTGTTGGAATATTCTTTTGAGGAAATATTTAAATTCTGTCACTATTCATTGCTCCTTTGTTTTATTATTTTACTTTAATATCATAGAATGGTTTGGCTTGAAAGGGACCTTAAAGGTCATCTAGTTCCAACCTCCTGCAATGGACATGGGGCACCTTCCACTAGACCAGGTCGCTCAAGGCCTCATCCAGTCTGACCTTGAACACCTCCAGGGAGGGGGCATCCATGACCTTCCTGGGCAACCTATTCCAGAGTCTCACCACTCTCACTGTAAATAATTCCTTCCTGAATAATAATTCCTTCCTGAATATCTGGTCTAAATCTACACACACACACACCCAAGCTTAAATCCATTGCCTACAAGCTCTTCCTGGCTAATAATGAGCGGATTGAGTGCCTCTGGGTAAAAATCAGAGTACAGACCAGTAAGTCTGCTACAGGCCACCCAACCAGAAAGAGGAGGTGAATGTATTATTCTATAAACAGCTGCAGGATGTCTCAAGATCACCAGTCCTTGTTCTTGTAGGTGACTTTAGCCTGCCAGGTATCTGCTGGGAACTCAATACAGCAGAGAGTCTAGAAGGTTTTTAGAGTGTATGGAGGATAGCTTCTTGACAGAGCTGGTGTGCGAGCCTACCAGAGGTAAGGCTCTGCTCAACCTGCTGTTTACAAATAGAGAGAGGCTGGTGGGAGATGTGGTGGTCAGAGGCTGTCTGGAGTGCAGTGACCATAAAATAATAAAGTTATGTGTTGAAGGTAGGAAGGGGATCAACAGAACATCCCCATTGGACTTCTGGAGGGCAGAATTTGGCTTATACAAGGCACTAACTTGGAGAGTACCTTGGGAAAAAGCCATTAAAGGGATCCAGGAAGGTTGGACCTACTTCAAGAAAGAAATCTTGAAGGCGCAGGAACAGGCTGTCCTGATGTGCTGAAAGTGGAGCTGATGGGGAAGATGACCAACCTGGATGGGATGTACTTCTGAAGGAATCAAGAGAAAAAAAGAGGGTGTATCACCTTTGGAAAGAGGCAGAGGTAACTCAGAAAAAAATCTAAGGATGTTGCTAGATCATGTAAGAAGAAAATTAGAGGCAAAAGCCCAGTTAGATGGGCCACTGCTGTGAATGATAATAAAAAATGTTTTTTATATTAATGGCAAAAAGAGGGTCAAGGATGACCTCCACTCTTTATTGGACAAGGAGGGGAATGTAGTAACTAGAGGTGAGGAAAAGGCAGAGGTGCTTAACACCTTTGCCTCAATTTTTAATAGTAAGACAGGTTGTCTCCAGGACAGCTGGCCTCCTGAGCTGGTAGATGGGGTCAGGGAGCAGAATACCCATCTGTAATCCAGGAGGAAGCAGTTAGGGACCTGTTGAGCCTCTTGGATCCTCACAAGTCTATGGGACCAGATGGGATCCCTCCTAGGGTGATGAGAGAGCTGGCAGATGAGCTGGCCAAGCCACTCTCTATCATTTATCATCAGTCCTGACTCACTGGAGAGGTCCCAGATGACTAGGAGCTGGCCAGTGTGGTGTCCATCCCCAAGAAGGGTCAGAGGGAGGACCCAGGAAATTACAGGCCTGTCAGTCTGACCTCAGTGCCATCCAAGATTATGGAACAGATCATCCTGAGTAAAATCACACAGTACCTACAGGATGGGTAAGGGATCAGAGCCAGCCAGCATGGATTTAGGAGGGGCAGGTCCTGCCTGACCAACCTGATCTCTTTTTATGACCAGGTGACCCACCTGGTGGGTGTGGGAAAGGCTATAGATGGACTTCAGCAGAGCCTTTGATACTGTCTGCCATAGCAAACTCCTGGCAAAGCTGGCAGCCCATGGCTTGGATAGGGGCACTCTGTGCTGGGTTAAGAACTGGCTGGAGGGCCAGGCCCAGAGAGTGGTGGTGAACAAAGCCACATCCAGTTGACAGCCAGGCACTAGTGGTGCCCCCCAGGGATCAGTGCTGGGCCCAGTCCTGTTTAATATCTTTCTTTATGATCTGGATGAGGGGATTGAGTCCAGCATCAGTAAGTTTGCTGATGACACCAAATTGGGAGCACGTGTGGATCTGTTAGAGGATAGGAGGGCTCTGCAGAGGGACCTGGACAGGCTGGATAGATGGGCACAGTCCAATGACATGAGTTTTAACAACCGCAGGTGTCAAGTTCTTCACTTTGCCCACAACCCCATGCACACTACAGGCTGGGGACGGAGTGTCTGGAGAGTAGCCAGGCAGAGAGGGACCTGGGGGTACTGGCCAAGAGATGAGCGAACATGAGCCTGCAGTGCGTCCACATGGCCAAGAAGGCCTGCACCAAGAATAGTGTGGTCAGCAGGACCAGGGAAGTCCTTTTGCCCCTGTATTCAGCACTGGTTAGGCCACACCTTGAGTACTGTGTCCAGTCCAGGGCCCCTCAATTTAAGAAAGATATTGAGGTGCTTGAACATGTCCAGAGAAGGGCAACAAGGCTGGAGAGGGGGCTGGAGCATAAGCCCTATGAGGAGCAGCTGAGAGAGCTGGGGTTGTTCAGCCTGGAGAAGAGGAGGCTCAGGGAAGACTTTGTTGCTCTCTACAACTACTTGAAGGTAGGTTGTAGCCAGGTGGGGGTTGGCCTCTTCTTCCAGGCAGTCAGTGACAGAACAAGAAGACAGAGTCTCAAGCTGTGCCAGGGCAAATTTAGGAAGGTCTTCACAGAGTGATTTGCCACTGGAATGGGCTGCCCAGGGAAGTGGTGGAGTCACTACCCCTGGAGGTGTTTAAAAGGAGACAGGATGAGGCACTGAGTGCCATGGTTTAGTTAATTAGTTATCATAATGCCTTCTATTAATTAGGTTTTGTTATTTTAGGACAACTGACCATCTTTTCAAAATGTAAACAGGGCTATTGAAACTTAACCAGTGGTGGCACTAATCTCTAACCTTGTTGGGGTTTTTAGTTTTTTTCCAATATACATGACGTGGGACATAGAAGGCTTACAGTTTTGTGGGTAAAAATCAACTCTGAGAGATACAAGTTTGGACATGAAAGATGTGTGCATTTATTGTAAATAAGAGGTATGCATGGATTGTTGAATCTAATGGTGGCCTTTCACCTCCAAGACAATGGTTTAAATTAATAGCTAGATTCATACTTAATTGAAATAAATGTCTTTAGCTTTGTCCTTGATGTAAAGTAGTACATGTTGAAAATTTTCCATACACCTGTTTTTTGCAAACTTGGCATAATTGACACTCTCTTAGGACTGAAATTGGCATTGAAACAGCAGGAGAGGGAAGATGTTCCTTCTAGGTCAGGGTAAATGTCATTGTAGAGTTTGTGAAGGAAATATGCTCCTGCCTCTCTTAATGATCCATAGCTGAAAGACCTGTCAAAAATGTTTTTAATACTTGTGTTTGGTTTGGCTGAGGTGAAGTTAGTTTTCCCCATAGCATCTCTTGTAGTGTTGTGTTTTGTAGCGGTAACTGTGTTTTGATAACACACAGTGCTTACACTGTACCAAGACAAGATTCTCCCTCTTCCCCCATGAGCAGGCTGAAGGCAAGATCTTGGGAGAGAATGCAGCTGGACCAGTTGACCCAAACTGACTCAGGGGGTATTCCATACGACACAATGTCAGCTGAGATACAGAAACTATGGGAAAGAAGGAAATGGGAGGGCATTTGTTGATGGTGTTTGCCCTGTGGAGCAACTTCTAATTGTACTTCAACCCTGCTTCCTGGGAAGTGGACAGACATCATCTGCTAATGGGAAGTAGAGAATAATATTTTTGTTTGCTCTTGAATCTGTGTTTGGCCTTTTCTTTCAATTTTTCCTTACTAAACTACTTCTGTTTTGACCCACAGACTTCTTTTATTTCTCCCCTGTCCATCTAAAAAGGGGAGTGATAGAACAGCTTTGGTGGGCTTCTGATCCCCAGCCAGAGCCAGATCACTACAGCTGTAGCTCTTCTCTTTAAATAAAAGTAACCCAAGACTTCAAAGTGAAAAGAAAGTAAATCAGTATGAGACAGAGACCTAGCTTCCTTACATCTGGAAGGAATTCATATGCTCAGAAACATGAAAATTGCCCAATTTATCAGTTGGTCATGGTAGGTAGCCCAACACTTAAGTGATAGTCTTTCTGAAAGATGGACATGTGGAAATAGATATAAATTCATGTAGAATATATTTTGTTTACTAAGGACTAGGTTGAAATTAAGTCGAGGAAAACATGGCATTCTGGAGGATCTCCAGGAAATTCAAGTCCTTGTCTTTTACTGTGAGGATGGTGAGACACTGGAACAGGTTGCCCAGAGAATCTGTGGATGCCCCATCTCTAGAAGTGTTCAAAGCCAGATTGTATAGGGCTTTGAGCAACCTGTTCTGTTGCTCTGTCCGGGGAGTTGGAATTAGATGATTGTTAAGTCCCTTCCAACTCAAACCTTTTTCTTACCTGTAGATGTTGCACTTATATGGACATGGTTTAGTGGTAGACTTGGCAGTGGTAGATTTATGGTTGGACTTGATCTTAAAGGTCATTTTCAACCTAAATAATTCTATTCTCCCTGTAAGATAAAAGCAATACATACTGTATTGCTTTTGGCTTCCAAGTGTTTGTTTTTCTGGACTTGCTCATGTATGTGCTGGACTGAAGCTTTGGAGATAGAGTCCTCTGTTGCTTTTTTTTTGTTTGTTTTTTCCCCCCCCTTCTTTTATAAACTGGCAGAAGATCTAGAGAAGAACTGAATACACAACTTTTAAACAGTGCCTCAGTGCTACATGGAAGAAAATAAAGGAAGCTGTCTCTACATTTTGACTAACATGTTCTTGTTTGGTGCACAGGTGGAGGATGTGCTTTCCTAAAGTCTTTAAACAGTAGAAGAGTTGCAAAAATTTTTCGTAAGAGCTGAAACTGGGCAAGAATGTCCAGGAAGGCAATGGGTCATCTTCACTGAGTTCTGTTTGTTTTCTTTTCACACCAAGAAGAGAAGCAACTTCAAAATTGAATGCTGGCAATTTGCATGTAGTTATATACATCTCTTAGCTAATTAGGAGAAAAAAGATCTTAAATTCAGGAAATGTTACGGCACTTAATTCATGTCGATTTGTCTACAGTCCTGTTTGTTTGAAAGCAGAGCATAAATCTTATTTACTTTGTGTATAAAAAATAATAAGTTTTGAAAAACTATTTGTAAAAAGCCTCTAGTTTATTAGATGTCTCTTTATATGAAGAACGTGGAAAACGCTGTATGCAATAACAATTCATTTTTATATAATATACAGCATGCACTCATTAAAAGAATCAGAAACAATGTTCATATATGTCCGTGGGAGGAGGATTTTGTGTAACATCTTCATTTGGATTAAAGATATCTGAGATAGATGTCTTAAATCTGCATAAAGTTTGGACAGCATATTAAGCCAGATTTGAAAGTGTACACTTTTTGTTTCAGTAACAGGTGTCTGGGTGAACAGTGATAGAGAAGACAGGAGGAGAAAGAAAAGCCCTCTTTGCTCCAATGGCCATACCCTATGGAAAAGCACATCATAAGCTATTGTTGTATGATTCATGCTTGCTAGTTCCCATGGTTTCTATTGATAGTGGACGGATAGAATTTTGTGGTAAATTCTCTCATATGCGCAGTTTAATTAAAATGCATCTCGTGTAGTCTTTGTTGTATCATGTGTGGAACTTATTGGCAGGAATGGGAGATGTGAGCTGTTCTAAGCCTTAAGTAGCTAAAAGGGATTAACTTTACACAGAGGATTTACTAATGAAGACATCACACTTAGACACACAGAATGAAAGTGAATTGGTGATCAAGAAATCATTCTATCCAGTTGCCCAAAACTTTTTTTTTTTTTTAATGCTGCTTACAAACATACTGTTTTCTATTCTCATTTTGTCTTCATGCTTTTATAGTAGTTTCACAGTTATTGGCAATCAGGGCAAGTTACACTCTATAGACAGATAGATCTGACAGTCAGGCTGTTCACCGTACTGGCAAGCCATGTGGTATTTATTCTCCTGATACTTAACTTTTGTATGCTTAGGGGTAGATCTTACTACTTGAGTCATTAAGTAATTGTTTTTGAAGGGACAATGCAGGTAATTCTAATCTTCTCTGGGATTTGTTTATTTTTTTTAATTTTTAAAAGATTGAATACTGCTTTGTTTCTGTTCTATAACTAGTTAGCTCAAGGCCAGAAGGTTTAAAAGCCAAATAAGAAATTCAAAGCCCAAGTAAGAAAAAGAAGCTTCTCCACTGAAACACGAGAAGGCTTGGTGACAACTGGCTTTGTAGTCTGTCTCTTGAATGCTGACTTGGGTAATTGTTAGGAAGGGTAAGAAGAGGTGCACGTGACTGGGTAACCTTCAGCCAGATTTGTGATCTTGTCAGAACATATTAACTTTGCAAGCAGAGATCAAGCAGGTATCAAAAATTTAAGAAACATGCCTGGTGCTTCTGATTCCTTCCTTCCTTATCATATCAACTGCAGGTTCTGTAGCGAGACAGACCACCTTGATCTGTACTTCAAATACTTCTTGGCTGAAAAGGGTTGAAGCAGATTTTAAGGTATTTTAGACTTGCCAAATGGAGCAGTTGCTGAAATTTGTTGTAATAAATGTTTATACATATACACATTCACATACATAATAGTAATTATTAAATGAGCTGTTGTAATACAGATGTTCTAATTTAGTCATAGGGAAATTTTTTTGTTACTGCTTTGATCCAATATGAAAGTGAATAGTCATTAAAGAAGTAGTTTCTAGATAAGGAACTTTAAAACTATTGCTCTAACAACCACTGTGATCTTTAAAACAGAATTTCATTCTAGCTGGCCTCACATGTGGTACACATTTCTGTTATAGGTGATTGCTGTATAGTATGTATCTTACAGACTATTGCTGTAACTTCAAATGAATAAAACTTGCCAGCCATTATACATTCTTTTTATTTATTTTTAAATCATGAAGGTGTGTCTGGGTCACATTAAGCTATTCTCTTGGTTTTTGTTGTGTGGTAGACAAATGAAGCGTTTTTGTAAAGGAAATGGTGGGGCAAGCATTTTGTGAGTAATTCCCAGCTTCTGAGTGGCTGTGACTTACTGACTTCCTGAGGTGCTATCTTTGCAGTTAACTTACTTTGTGAACTTAGCCAGCTATTTGTTTGGTTTGTTTTTTTTAAAATCAACATGTAGTTGATCTTTGCTTTTTGAAATCTTCCTGAGCAGAAGTAGCAAAATAGTTCCAGCGAACAATTTCCTGTAGTACTAGCTGGTATCTAGCTGTAGAACAGTTCTCTTGCCTAGTGTTGTTAAAGAGTACTGACAGAACTGAAGGAATCTTTATAGACATGTTTTATTCCTTGCTACAGTCAAATGAAAAAATGTTAAATAGCCTTGGTGCCTGTTGAGCAGGGCACCAAATTGGCTTTAAAATGCAGGCAATTCTGAAATCTTTAGCACCAGCTGTAGTGCTTTTGCCTTCAAGTTAGTGATATAATCATTTGAGGTGGTTGCATTTGATATTGATGTTAACCTTTAGAATAGCTGATAAACTGACTTTCTTCTGGCAGGCATCATTAATAGGAGGCTCTGTGCTGTCCTGAATAATTTTCCTCACAATTAGCAGCATTGATCTTGTAGGTGCAGCAGCAGCTGAAGTTCCTTGAGGCAATAAGAGACTGAAACTGGTTGAAACTGACACTGAACTGCAAGTAAGTTGTTCCCATTTGACCATTACAACAGTCACTTTTTTCTAGTTGTTGTTGATTGATTCTAGAAATTAGCTTTTTCCTCATGGTTAGATATGTTTATCACTTATGCTTCCAAGTCAAGAAGTGAAAGCCTGGATTCACCAAGCTGTTCTTGGTAGTTAGTTCTCCTTGGTAAGTCATTCTAGATGTGAAGATAATGTGTAAAATACTTTTGTACAGAAACACAGTGTGC
>VWZE01009719.1:451294-466585 GCA_013396675.1 Eubucco bourcierii | reverse complement strand
GGGGGGGGGGGGGGGAGTTTGTTTGTTTGTTTTGGGGTTGTTTTGGTTTTGGGTTATTTTAGTTTAAAAAGGCCAGACCTGTACCAAGACCAAGCAAATGCCTTCATTGCATCAAGTCCAGGAAGATCATTTTGCACCTTTCTTGTTGATACTGCCTTGCTGGCTCTCCATTCACAGGATCACAGGATCACAGGATCACTCACAGGATCACTCACAGGATCACAGGATGGTTAGGGGTTGGAAGGGACCTCCACAGATCATCGAGTCCAATTCCTCTGCCAGAGCAGGGCCATAGAATCTAGCACAGGTCACACAGGAGNCCACAGTGGTTTCATGCAGATGGCTGCTGCCAGTGTGTGCTTTGAGGGCCTGCATGGTCAGCATGGGCTAGACTAACATCTCACTACAGATTGCCTCCTCGAGGAAAGCTGATCCTGGCTCAGGCCAGCAGTTTAACATCATCCCAACAGTGACAGCTATTTCTGGATGCCCAGAAAGCCAGGTGGGAGTGGGGTCAGGTTCCCTCCACATGCACATGATGACATTGCTGTTTGAAAGAGGAGTTGTGCCTCCACCTCTTGGTCTGAGCACCACAAAAATGATGGGAGGGTGGAAGGCCTCTGCTGTGAGGCCAGCCTGAGAGAGTTGGGCTTGTTCAGCCTGGAGAAGAGAAAGTTCCAGGGAGACCTGGTGAGCTTTCAGTGTTTGAAGTGAGCTACAGGAAAGGTGGGGAGGGATTTTTTCACCAGGACAACAGGCAATGGTTTTAGACTTCAAGAGGGTGGATTGAGATTGGATGTAACAAAGAAATGTTTTATGATGAGAAGGAGACTCCACAACCTCTCTAGACAGCCTTCACACCCTTCAGTGGGACTATTACCAGGTGAGACGAGCAGAAGTGCTGGGAAGGGATTATCACAGCAGCTTCTTCCTGCTGTGTTTGCAAAATGCTTCTCTGACCACTGCACACTGTGCCTGCAGTCTCAGCTGGAGAGTGAAACTCAATGGCTGCTCTTGGCCCAAGGTATTTCATCAGCTCAGCATTTGCAGTGCTGGCCCTTGGAAGTGTGGGGATGCCAGATACCTTCAGAGCTAGCAAGACATGGATTGGCAGCAGAAAGGTGAGGAAAACAATCTACTGGCTGGCTGAACATCACCTGTGCCCACCACAGAAGGAGCTACCATCTGCCATAGTGATAACCCTACAGCCACCATGTGTCCCCAATGTGCTCAACAGTGTGTGTGACAGAGCAGGAGACAGCCCACCTTGGGCATAGAGGTGCAAGAGCCTCCACCTCCAAATCACACATGGGGAAACTGAGGCACACAGGCCAATTTCATAGTTAGTGGTGAAGTGGAAATGTGTCCCTCAGGCTCTGCCATGAGGATGGAGCTGTCATGGAGCAGGGGGAAGGTGGTTGGGTTCAATGTATGTTTAGAAACAAGGTGATGCCAGCAGGCTCCAGCTGTAGCAGGGTCAGCCTGGAGGGAAGGTAGGGGATGTGTGCAAGTAGCTGCCCAGGGAGCTGCCCTCAATTCTTCTGAAGCACAGAGCAGTGTCCCCTTCTTGTGGCCGCAGTGACAGCAACCTGTTGGAAGGCACAGAATCACGAGAGGCATTAGGTTGGAAGGGACCCTCAAAGGTCATCTTGTCCAGGTCCTGCCAGTGGGGCAGAGATGCAGGGAAGTGTCCTTCCACCAGGCACATGGGGGAGCCACCAATTCACTTCTCCCTTAGCCACCCAGCAGGTGCCAGACATGGCTGTGCTCTCCCACCCATGGCCAGGCTGGACCTGATAACCTCAGGCTGTTTGAAGTGGTGACCCACTAACGAATCACAGTGAGGTTTATCTTGGAAGGTTTGTTTTGACAAGGGTGTCCACCCTGGAAAGAAAATAGCTGCACTGTGCCACCACAGCTGAGCAGCCAGCAGTGGGACAGCAAAGCCCTTGCTAAAGGGCAGCAGAGAGGAGCTGTAGCCAACATGAGCTTGAATTCATCATCACAGGGCTCTCTACATGGCTCACAACATTGTTTCTCAGCATCTTCTCTGAAAGGGTTGCCAAGCCCTGGACCAGGCTGCCTAGGGTAGAGGTAGAGTCCCCATCCCTGGAGGGATTGGAAAGCTGTATAGATGTGGTGCTGAGGGACATGGTTTAGTGGTGAGCTGGCAGTGGAGTTGAAGATCTTAAAGGTCTTTTGCAACATAAAAGATTCCAGGATTCTCCTTCCTGTGGCCTGTGACTACCAAGGAACAGGCAGCAGGTAGGACTTAACACCTAGAAAAAGAGGAATGATGGATCTGGAAGCACAGGAGCTGCTCTGATCAAGGATGCCAGCTCAAAGCAAGGCCTCAGCACCACTGCTGCAGGATATTCAGGATATGGCACAAACCGCAGGTCAGAGTGGATTCAGAGGGAGCAGGAGGAAGTTAAGAGGAAGGTGCTGGGGTGAAGAAGCATAACCCTGCCTTAGATTTCAGTGGCAGAGGGATGTGTGCTCCTGGCTGCAGAGATGGCCTCAGTCCATGGAGTGCTCTGCCAGCACAGGACTCCGAGGGAGCACCTCATGAGGTGGCACTACCCACAGCTGCCTCTGACCAGGGAGTGAAGCGCTGCAGCAGAGCAGCTCAGAGAGGCAAGAAGGATGCACTCTTGGCTAAGCAGTGTTCTCCTGCTTGCCTTTGTGCTTGGCCAGCTCAGCAAACAGGCTGGGATGACAGGGGGCCATGCTCCTCTGCTGGAACCCCAGATGGATGAACATTTGCTGTGCAGCTCACAGAGCAAAGAGAGCCTCAGATCTTGCCTGCCCAGGTCTGCCAGGCCTGGCCCTCATCCACTGAAGGATGAGAGGATTCAGGTGGCAAATGTAGGTAACCTCACTGGCTGCATGCTGAGGCACTGCTGACATTTGGGCTCGCATGGGTGAGCTCTCATCCATGAACTGCTCTCACAAGGACACCAGAGGGGGGAGAGTCTGCAGAAAGGAGAGGAGGAGAGGCAGAGAGCAGGGATGGAGATGCAGTGACTAGATGGATATTGCCAAGAGTTTGTCCAGCCCTGATCTCACGAGAAACCTTCTCCAGCCTCCATCTCTTGCCTTCTGCCCCTGGCTGGAGAAGATCAGTGACACAAAGACTTGCTTCAGAGGATATTCAAGCTCCAGAGGACACTAAATGGGCAAGGAAGAAAGTTTGAAGCAAAGGCAAAACCAAAGAACTGCACACAAGATAGCTTCATGGTCCTAGATGAGACAAAAGACTCAGAAGAGCAGAGAAATTCAGGAGGATGAAAGAAAAGTAAGATCTGCTCTGTGTGGAAACTACAGAGGCCTCTTATCAGGGTGCAAGGAGGAGCCAATTTTAGGATGCTCCACTATTGATTCACAGCATGAGAGCTCTCAGCTGCTGGATGCATCCAGTCTTCTTAGCAGCCTGTAGCTACTGGTTTTTTATCTTTACCCTCACTTGCTCTGGATACTGCTGGTGGAGCTTCATGATGGTGAAAGACAAGTCCTATGGAGACAGACTGAGAGTTGGGGCTGTTCAGTCTAGAGAGGAGAAGGCTCCAAGGAGACCTTATTGTGACCTTCCAGTATCTGAAGTGAGCTACAAGAAAGCTGGGGAGGGACTTTTTAGAGTGTCAGGCAGTGATAGGAATGGGGGGAATGGAACAAAACTAGAAGTGGGGAGATACAAGTTGGATGTTAGGAAGAAGTTCTTCACCATGAGGGTGGTGAGACACTGGAACACGTTGCCCAGGGAGGTGGTGGAAGCCTCATCCCTGGAGGTCTTTAGAACCAGGCTGGATGTGGCTCTGAGCAACCTGATGTAGTGTGAGGTGTCCCTGCCCATGGCAGAGGGGTTGAAAGTGGATGATATTTGAGGTCTCTTCCAGCCCTGACAATTCTGTGATTCTGAGTTCACACTCCAGTGTCAGCTCAGACCACCACTGCAGGATGAGGTAGGCATGGGTGAGAATGCTCAGCAACACTTCACACCATGGACATTTCAGCAAAGCCTGGCTGGATGAGCAGCAGTTACTCAGGATTGCTACTCTGCTGGCTCTACTTGCAACGTGAGGACACCAGACCAATAACCTCTGCAATATCTTAAGAGGAGTCCTAGATCATTGTCCATGAGTTAATCACTTGAGCTAATGGCTAAGATGAGGTCTACATTGTTTGAAAATTAAGCAGACTTTGCCAAAGACAAGAGAATTCATTTTCCTCCTCACTGGTTTGTTCTGCTGACAGGAAAGGAATCCTCCAAGTTCCTCTCCAGTTGGCAGGGGGAAGACAAAACCAGTCCTAAACTCAGTGCTGCACTTAAGATCTTACCAGGTCAGGTGAGAGGAAGATTTTGTAAAGGAAGAAGAAAAAAAAATCATAGAAGTGTTTTGGCTGGAAGAGTCCTCTAAAATCATTGAGTCTGAGCTTCAACCCAACACCACCCTGGCCATTAAACCATGTCCCAGAGTTCCATGTCTATATATTTTTTTTGATGCCTCCAGGGATGGTGACTCCACCACCTCCCTGGGCAGGCTGTTCCAATCCCTGACCACTCTTGCAGCAAATTAACTCTCCCTGGCACTATTTCAGGCAATTTCCTCTCATCCTATCACCTGTTACCAGGGAGAAGAGATCAGCCCTCACCTACCTCCAGCCTCCTTTCATGGAGTTGTAGAGAGCAATAAGGTCTCCCCTCAGCCTGCTCTTCTCCAGGCTAAACCACTCCAGCTCCCTCAGCTGCTCCTCCCCAGCCCTGTTCCCCAGACCCTTCACCAGCTTTGTTGCCCTTCTTTGGACCTGCTTCAGCCCCTCGATGTCCTTCTTGCAGTGAGGAGCCCTCCTCCCTTTCCCACATCACTTGGCAGCCTTGTGTCAACTTTCACCCAAGGATGTGAACATGTAAATGCTGCAGGATGCTGAACTTCCTGTGGCCTTGTCTCTGCTGGAGGAACGTGGAGTTACCTCTCTTCCGAGGGAACACAACAGGACGCTTCTTTTCCAAGTGCCCACTTGTATAAAAACACATCACTGACTTCACTGCACCTTCCTCCCTCTGCCCTGAGGCTCAGCTGAGCTGACAGAGCTTCCTGCCTGGCAATGTCTGTTGAGGGTGCTTTTGGAATTCATCCTTGTAAACAGAATCACAGAATCCCAGCATAGTGGGGAGTAGAAGAAATCTCTGGAGGTCATCTAGTCCAAGCCCTCTGCTGGAGCTGGGGCACTGTGATGGTTTGGGAGTTCCCTGCCCCCCTCCACTTTGTAAAATGACCCAGACTAGACTCAGCCAGCTGGAAGTTAAGGACTGAAGCTCTGTTTACAGCTCAGCACAATGTACAAGCAGAGATAGACACTATAGACAGGAATAGTTACAGACATACACAAGTTAAAGGGAATACAGAAACACAACTCCCCTCCCAGAAATCAGAGACCCCAGGAGGGGCTCCCAACCACCCTTCCACCTTCTCCCCACCCCTCTACCTTACCCCACAGTTTGCCTTACACACAAGGTGAGTTTGGAGGATCAGCCAGGGGGATTAGAATGAAAGTGGTTAGTGAGGTTACTCAGCAGAGAGGAGAAAGAGCCAGGAGCTGCTAGACCGAGATGCTGTGGCCCAGAGGTTTATCTTTGTTTTGTATTCTTATTCTTAAACATCTCAGCAAGTCTATGAGTGAAGTAGACATCACCATTGTTTTCCTTTCACTATCTATAATATTTCCTTTCACTATCTATAATATAATTTTCTCTATTAAAATATTCCAATTAGCCCCAAACCAGCACAGGCACCCACAGCAGCTTGCCCTGGATCACAATGTCCAGGTGGGGTTGGAATCTCTTCAGAGGAGACTCCACAGCCTCTCTGGCTAGCCTGCTCCTGGGTTCCAGCAACCTCACACCAAACAAGTTTCTCCTCTTGTTCAGATGGAAGGTCCTGAGTCCCAGTTTGTGCCATTGCCCCTTGTCCTGCCACTGGGCAGCACTGAGCAGTATGGCCTTATCCTCTTGATCCTTTCCCTTTAGATCATCACTAAGAAGATCTCCTGATGCTAGGCATGGGGAGCTGCAGCAGAGGATTGCTTTGCTATTGCACCAGCACCTGTAAATCATAGAATCATAGAATGGTAAGGTTGGAAGGGACCTCAAAGATCATCCAGTTCCAACCCTCTGCCATAGGCATGGATACCTCCCACTAGTACAGGTCACTCAAAAACCTCCCCAGCAATGCAAATGCTGGGCACAGCTCTGCTGAAGGTGATCAAGAATCCTCCTAAAACATCAGGCAGAAATTCCTACAAGAAACTGCTTCTCAATCAATGAGTCTCACTGGAATTGGAGACCTGCTGTGTTTCTCCTCTTCTTCTCCAGCCTGTGACACATGGAATGGTATGGGTTGGGACCTTTAAAGGTCATCTAGATTAACCCCCCTGCAGTCAGCAGGCATATCTGCAACTAGAGCAAGTTGCTCAAAGCCCCAGAGAGCCTGACCTGAAATGCTGCCAGGGATGGGGCATCTACCACCTCTCTGGGCAACCTAGGAAGAACTGGCCTGCTTAGAGCTCCTCTTACAGAAGTCCTGCCAGACCTGGGTCATCTTTGTGGGACTACAGAGATCTGAGATGGCTAAGAAACTGCAAGAGATCCATGGCCTTCTGGGCCAGCAGCTGAAAACTAGACAGGATATCCCAGGTCACATCAAACAGCACTTGACACACAGCAGCAGCTGAAATGAGCTGGGTGGGATGGGGACCATCAAGAGAAACCAGAGGAAGGGTGGGAGCAGCAGTGGGGCACCCAGCTGTCTTGCAGGTGATGTGATTTCCTCCCTCTGGATCACTGGATTATTTCCTGAAAGATTTGTCCAAAATCTAGGTGAATTCCTCACCGTAGTGCTCATGTCTCCTGCAAATAATCACTCTTCCAAAGCTAAAGCAATTCACAGGCCACCTAACTTGGACTCTCTGAAGCCAGTGAGCTCACAACTAGGACAGCAGAAGGAAGGAAGGCTGAGAAGGACCTTGTTGCCTCCACTTGACTCCATAGGTGTTTGGACAAGGACCAAACACCAGGCTGCAGAAAGCCATAGAGACTCCAACACCAGGCTGCAGAAAGCCATAGAGACTCCAACACCAGGCTGCAGAAAGCCATAGAGACTCCATCACCAGGAGGGGTGGGAGGAAGATTCCCCTCAGCCTGACCTGCTTTCTCATGTGTTCTTCTCTGTGGAGCCCTAATCAATGCCAGATGCATGGAGCTCCTGAGCTAAGTGTGCCTCAGTGTAGGGGAGGACCAGCACTCCCCGTTCCCAGCCCACAGCCAGAACCACAGTCAGGGGGCCAGTATGAAAGCAAAGGTTTCATGGTGTGAACTTTCCAGAGGAAGCAAGATTTCTCCTGGCAAGCACAGAAATCGTGTGTGGCAGGAGCAAGTAGCTCCTTAGGGTTTGCCTGAGCAGGAAGGAAGATGTTTGGATTTATTCTAGGTGTGAAACTTGGCCAGGGAAATGTGCCAGGTGTTTGTGTTGGCTCCTCTTCATCACCAGGCTCTGCTAACAGCAGCAACTTTGCTTCTCAAACCTGGCCCCTTAATAGCCACAGCCAGAAGAAGAGGGCACAGTCAGCAGCAAGGGGCTGGTTCACCAGGGGCAGGGTTGGTGTCAGGGCTCAGGTTAGGCTGAGAGCAGCCCTGTGGAGGAGGACTTGGGGGTGCTGGTGGGTGAAAAGCTGACATGAGCTGGCACCGAGCACTTAGAGCGCAGAGCCAGCTGTGTCCTGGGCTGGTCCCCAGCAGTGTGGGCAGCAGGGGCAGGAAAGGGATTCTGCCTCTCTGCTGTGCTCTGCTGAGACCTCACCTGCAGCGCTGGGGCCAGTTCTGGAGTCCTTAGCACAGCACAGACAGGAACCTGTTGGAGCCAGGGACCTCCACAGCAATGCTGGCAGGGCTGAAGTCTTCTACCGTGAGGACAGAATGAGAGAGTTTGGGGTTGTCGAGCCTGGAGAGGAGAGGAATCCAGGGAGACCTTCTGGTGGCCTTTCAGTTCTTAAAAGGGCTGATCAGAAAGCTGGGGACAGGGTTTTTATCAGGGCCTGTTGGGAGGAGATGAGGAGTGATGGTTTGAAAGTAAAAGAAGGAGATTTAGACTGGAGAGAAGGAAGAAATATTTTACCCTGTCCCAGGTTGCCCAGAGAAGTGAGCAATGCCTATAACCATTCCAGGTCAGGTTGTTTGGGGCTCTGAGCAACAGATGTTCTTGCTGACTACAGGGAGGTCGGGCTGGATGATCTTTAAAGGTTCCTTCCAACCCAAACCTTTCTATGAACACCAGCACCTGTCAGGTATCACAGATGCACATGGGCTTCCTCCAGGGTGAGCCTCCTCACCATCACCTCCATCCCTGCCATCAGTGCTGTAGAAAAAAATACAAGAACCCCCTTTGCCATCAGCACTTTGGGGCACTTCTCCCAGGGAAGAAGATCAAAGCAAATACCTTCAACCTTCGACCAGGGTGTGAGAAAGCAGACCCGCGGCATGGGGGTGGGCAGCCTTTGATGATCAACACAGCAGCTTCCTGCAGATGGGGCCAGCTCAGAGCAAGCCTTTGTGCTGCTGGGCAGGGTGACACCGGGCCAGGGGACAGGCAACAGCCTTCCCAAGTCTGTGGGAAGCGGAAGGTCCTGAGCTAGCCTGGCAGCAGGCTTAAAGCAAAGGAAATGCTGTTTCACACCGCTCGCCGAGATGGTCGCTCACTGCCAGCACACCCAGCCACCTTACCCCACCCCTGGTGCTGGGAACCCAAGCAGCTTGTGTTCTGGCCCCCACCTGCATGAATTCCTGACTGCAAGGATCTTCCATCCCCTCACAGGGTGTGAAGGCACAGGATTTACTTTTTTAACTCTTCCCTTACCTTTACGTGCTGGCATCACCTTCTCCCTCCACTTCTGTTGCTTTCTCCACATGAGCTCTCATATAGAGTCAGAGAATGACTTGCAGGCCATTCCAGGTCAGAAAGATCATCCAGTTCCAACCCCCTGCCATAGGCAGGGACACCTCCCACTAGTACAGGTCACTCAAGGCCTCATCCAACCTGGCCTTGAACACCTCCAGGGAGGCCATGGAGCACAGAAGCACAGAATGTGATCAAAGATCACATTCTGTGCTTCTGTGCTCCACAACCTCCCTGGGCAACCTGTGCCTAAAATCTGGAGTTTTTTCCCTGTGATGGTCAAATATTGTCTCTATTTTAGCTCTCCAGTGTCTTCTGCTGGACTTCTTCCCTGTTAGCCCCAGGGCATGGTTTTTAGGCTGCTCAGTGCATCTCTATAAGCAGAGGCTGTGAGGAGAAAGGATCAGTTCAGGAAGGGTGACAATGCAGGTAGGTGATCTTTGTCACTTCCTAAGGAGAAGTCATAGGATCTGAATTCCCCTGGGTTATGGAATCACAGAATGGTTTAGGTTGGAAGGGAGCTCAAGGATCATCCAGTTCCAACCTTCCTGCCATAGGCAGGGACATCTCCCACTAGAACAGGTCGCTCAAGGCCTCATCCAACCTGGTCCTGAACACCTCCAGGGATGTTATGGAGCACAGTAGCACAGAAAGATCACATTCTGTGCTTCTGTGCTCCACAACCTCCCTGGGCAACCTGTGCCAGTGTCTCACCGCCCTCACTGCAAACAACTATATGTGGGATAACAGAAAGGGTGGAGAAGTTGTTCCTCCTCTGCTATCCTCTAACCCATCTAATATTCTTGGCACCTCATTTCTTTACTTTCCTCCCCTCCATTTTTTCCCCTCCTGTTCCACACAACCGTGCTGCAGAGGGAGATTATGCTTGGAATGGAGACCTGCTCAGCCGGCAGGTCAGGGGAGGTTCTCCTCCCTCTCTACTTTGTCTTAGTGAGCCCTCATCTGGACTTCTGGGTCCAGTTCTGGGATCCCCAGTTCAAGAGAAATCAAGACAGGGAACTACTGGATAGAGTCCAATGTAGGCTACAAAGATGCTGAGGGGACTGTGAGGAGGAAAGGTCTGGGGCTGATAAGAGGAGGAGAGATTCTAGTGCGAATCATGCCCAGAACCATGCTCAGGTTCCTCTCTGAGGGGACTTTCACTTACTCCCAAAGCAATACAGGTTTTTGCATGTCTCTCACTACCTGTCCTCCTATCACTCTAGCATCAGCTTCACCAGGGATTCCTTTCACCATTAAGGGTGAGGACCAAGGGCAGCCCCCCTTGGACCCAACCCTAGTGACTGAAGGTGTTCCAGCTCTCCTACTTGCCTCCCTTGTCACCTCCTGCGCTTCACTTCAGCCTTCACACCTGTGATTCTGTGATTTCTGCATCTCTTCATCTTAAAACTCTTCATCTTGTAACTCTTACAAGAGGTGGCCCAGGTAGACAGATGGTTCTTGACTTTGGTGCAGAGCAAGCATTGCCCTTTCCTTGGGATGAGAGCAAGAGTGCTGAGGCTACACAGAACATCCTGCACTTCCCTGACACCTGCGTCTGGCAAGGCTCTGGAGAGGCCATCTGAGGACAGTCTTCAGCTCTGAGTGTTCTTGGATCTGTGGCTCCAAGTGAGACCTTTATTGTCAAGGAGAGGATATTGTGGTGAGCATTGTCACTTCCAGCTGCTGTTGGGAAATGGAGCTTGCCATGAACCAACCCCCACATCCCATGGGCTATTAACCCATGTACTGCTTTGAGGACATGGATGAGCAGTCCTGCCTCATGGACTGATAGGAAGGGAGATGGCTTTAGCAGAGGCCTGGGCCACTGAATCCACCTGCTTGGGTCCTGATGCCTCCTCCCAAGGCATATGCAAGCAACTGCATGACCAAAAGAAACTCCATGGTCAGGACCCATCTACAGCTGTCTGGATGCATTCCTGTGTGGCCTGCCCTGGGTGACCTGGCTCTGGCAGGCATGTTGGACTTGATGATCTCCAGAGGTCCCTTCCTAACCCTGACATTTTATGATTCTCTGCTTTCCTCTTGTCCTATCACTTGTTATTTGGGAGAGGAGACCTCCTCCACTTGACTCCAACTTCTTTTCAGAGAGTTGTAGAGAGCAATGAGGTCTCCCCTCAGCCTCTTCTTCTCCAGGCTGAGCAAGCCCAGGTCCCTCAGCTGCTCCTCACCAGACCTGTTCTCCAGACCCTTCCCCAGCTTTGTTGCTCTTCTCTGGACATGCTCCAGCCCCTCAATGTCCTTCTTGTGGTGAAGACCTCAAAACTGAACCCAGTACACATGGCATGGCCTTGGCAGTGCTGAGCACAGGGGTGAAATCACTCCTCTGGTCCTGCTGGTCACACCACTGCTGACCCAGGCCAGGATGCTGTTTGCCTTCTTGGCCACCTGGGCACACACTGGCTCATCTTCAGCCAGCTCTCAACCCACAACCCCAGGGCTTTCTCTACAGGGCAGCTTTCCAGCCACTCTGCCCCAAGTCTGGAGCATTCATGGAGTGGTGACATGATTGAGCAAACAGGAGAAAAGGAGCAGGGGGTGCCCTGCAGGCTCCTCCAACCTAACAAGGAAATACAAAGTTCACACAAAGGGAATCAATAAGGAAAAAATCAATTCTATTTTAGGACCTCAAAGTAAAAGTCCCAGCAGGAGAATGTGTAGGTCATGTTCCAGAACCCACCACTGCTCTTGGTGGCCCATGGGAGCAGAAAGCCAGTTTCTATCCCAAGGGAATGACCTTGGCTCTGCCAGAGGCAGCAGAGCTGCCCTGACTTCCACCTGGTGACTTCAGACAGCACAGGGAATTTCCAGAGATGAAAGGACCTCTCTGCTTTATTTGATAACCAACCTCAGCTAGCAACTTCCCTTCATCTCTGGTTTTATTTTGATGCATTGGTTGTGCTCTTTTGATCTCCACCTTCAGGATGCCACCATGGATAGCCACTTCCAACAAAGGATTAAATATGTGGGTGTCTCCACAAGCAGCATCTGCTGTCACCCTGATTAAGGGAATGGAACATCTCTCACAAGGAGAGCCTGAGGGAGCTAGGGCTCTTTAGAGGAGATTGAGAGGTGACCTCATTAATGTTTATAAAGATGTAAAGGTGAGTGCCAGGAGGCTGGAGCCAGGCTCTGCTGGGTGATGCCCAATGACAGAACAAGGGGCAATGGGTGGAAGTTGAGGCATAGGAAGTTTCATTTAAACATGAGGAGGAAATTTTTCACTCTTAGGGTGACAGAACACTGGAACAGGCTGTCCAGGGGGGTTGTGGAGTTTCCCTCTCTGGAGATCCTCAAAATCCACCTGGCTCCTGTGTGATCTGCTCTAGGAAATCCTGCTCTGGCAGGGGGGTTGGGCTGGATGAGCTTTTGAGATCCCTTCTAGCCCTTGACATTCTGTAGTTCTGTGTGACTTGCAGGCAGCTGCAGTGCCTCACAGCCCTTATGCTTTGGGGCAGAGAAAGCTGATCACCAGCTGAGGTTATGGATTAAAGAACTGTCAGGGCTGGAAGTGACCTCAAAGATCATCCAGCTCCAATCCCCCTGCCATGGGCAGGGACATCTCACACTAGATCAGGTTGCTCAGAGCTTCATCCAGACTGGTCTTAAAGACCTACCGGGATGAGGCTTCCACCACCTCCCTGGGCAACTTCTTCCAGTGTCTCACCATCCTCACAGTGAAGAACTTCTTCCTAACATCCAATCTGAATCTCCCCACTTCTAGTTTTGCTCCATTCCCCCCAGTCCTGTCACTACCTGACACTCTAAAAAGTCCCTCCTCAGCTTTCTTGTAGCACCCTTCAGATACTGGAAGGCCACAATAAGGTTTCCTTGGAGGTGAAGAAGAACTTTTTACAAGGGCATGTAGCAATTAGATGAGATTCAAACTGAGAGGGGAGATTGAGGCTGGAGATTAGGAGAAAGATCACATTGGGTGATTCTGTGCTCCACAACCTTGTTGGAGGTGTTCAAGGCCAGATTGGGTGAGGCCTTGAGCAACCTGTTCTAGTGGGAGGTGTCCCTGCCCTACGGCAGGGGGTTGAAGCTGGATGAGCTTTGAGGTCCCTTCCAACCTAAACCATTCTACAATTCTATGATTCTATCTTAAATATATGCAGAGGACAACATCCACAGTGACACCAGGTAGGAGGAAAGGGGGATCTGAGAAGGCTTCTGCTAGACTGAACTGCAGGATGGGAGCTGACACTAGCAAGTGGCAGAGGTGGAGAAAGCTCCTGTAGGAGAGGTCACAGAATTCTCTTCTCCACACTCAGTCAGCCCCAGGTCTCTCAGCCTTTCATCCTCACTGAGATGCTCCAGTCCCATCAGCATCTCTGCAGTCTCCACTGGACTTTCTCCAGCAACTCCCTGTCCCTCTGGGAGCCCAGAACTGTAGCAGGACTCCAGATGTGGCCTCACTAGGGCAGAGTAGAGGGCTTCAGCAGTGAGACAACCTGATGGAGTGGAGCATACCTCACTGCTGGCTCGGAGCTGCACTTGGCACAGAGGCCAGAAACACCAGCACATCCATCCTAAGAGACAGCTGCCTTATGGCCCTCGAGGACCAGGGCTTGCTAGCAGCTCTCCTGCAAACATCTGACTCCTCAGTGCTCAGAGCCACCAGCAGTGATGGGAGCTGTGTGCCTCCTCTGGGAACTTAACCCCAGTACAGACACAGTCCACCTGGGCTGGCTTGCATTACAAACCCTTAGCTGAAACCACCCCCCTGGGAAACCTCAGGGGCACCTGTGAGCTGTGCTAATGCTGGCTGGTGACAGGAGCATGGCTGCAGTTCAGCTGTCAGTGGTAACCTGCCAAGTCACAGCACTTCTGATTCCAGCCTGCAGAGTCAGAAACCTTCTGGCCAGCTGCCTTTGGCTCCTCTCTTGCCTTAGGGACATGTGGCCCCAAAAAGAAAACCAAGCAGCTGGATTTTACAACACTTGGGATGCTGGAGCTGAAAAAAAAAAAAAAAAAAAAGACCTTAATAGGGTCTTGAGTAGATGTAAGACCTAAGCATGACCACGTCAAAGGAATTGGTAGACTGACTCTTAGCTAAAGAAGCTAAGCACAACAGATGAGTCTCTCCCACTGTATCTTCACCTTACAAACACTGGCCAGGCTGAGAGAGTTGGAGTTGTTGAACATGGAGAAGAGAAGGCTCCAGGGAGCCTTCTGGTGGCCTTTCAGTGCTTAAAGGGAACAATCAGAAAGCTGGGGACAGCTGTTTTAGCAGGGCTTGTTGTGAGAGGACAAAGGGTGATGGTTTGAAAGTAAAAGAGGGAGATTCAGCTTGGAGAGAAGGAAGAAATGTTTTATTCTGAGGATGGTGAGCCCAGGTTGCCCAGAGAGGTGGGAGATGCCCCATGGCTGGAACCATTCCAGGTTAGGTTGGGGCTCTGAGCAACCTGCTCCAGTTGCAGATGTCCCTACTGAGTGCAGGGGAGTGGGACCAGATGACCTCTAAAGGTCCCTTCCAATGCGAAGTGCTCCATCATTCTAGGACATCTGCAGCCCACAAACCTGCATCATCTCTCTACCCAGCTTTGAAGGGTGGAGACCATCTCCCCAGTGGGGGATGCAAGTGGAAGTGAAGGTGCTTAGGAATCCTGATGTTTTCTGTTCAAAGTGCCTGTTTTACTGCAGCCCAGCAGGCAAACTACCCTGCTCTGACGCCAACTGGTGGCTTCGGGGACATTATCTCTTCTGAACACTAATACCCATGAGCAAACAAAGGCATGTGGCTGGAAGGGAAAGAGTCCCACCCAAGGAAGGAAGGCAGTCTTCTTTTTATGCATTTGCACTAAAAGCTGGTGCTAAATTCAGCTTCAGTAAAGGTCAGTTCCCATGCAGGCATCCATGTGGAGCATCCCTGTCCACAGGAAGGTTCATGGGTTGTGACTTTATCACCAAGGGGCTGGCCAGAAGACCTTGGTCATACAAGACAGCAATGGAGACCTTACAGTGAGCAGAAGTGTCTTTACTGACTCATGGAGCAAATGCCATGGCAGTGTAAGCTGCCCCAGAAGTCTTGTGGGGTGAGTTGTGACCTCACTCTCCAGGGCAAGCACTGGAAAGAAGCAGAACCAAGCCCCAGCTCCCCATCACTTAACCCAAGCTCTCTTTTGACCCATGAGGTGGCAAACAGTATCACAGTCTCACAGTATCACCAAGGTTGGAAGAGACCTCAAAGCTCATCAAGTCCAACCCATCAACACAGCCCTCAAGACCAGACCATGGCACCAAGCACCACGTCCAAACCTGCCTTGAACACCTCCAGGGACGCTGACTCCACCACCTCCCTGGGCAGCCCATTCCAGCA
>VWZE01009719.1:417815-450809 GCA_013396675.1 Eubucco bourcierii | reverse complement strand
CCCTTCTGCCCTCCAACCCAGCAACATCAGCCCCCAGCTTGGTGTCAGCTGCAAATTTGCTGCTGACTGACTCGATGCCCTCGTCCAGATCATCAATGAAGATGTTAAAGAGGATGGGACCCAGTACAAATATCCCAGGGACCATGTGTGTCTCTGAAAACCTGTGAAAGACTTTGCAAGGTAAAAAGCAGTGTCTGGCCTCAGGCCTCAGCTCAACTCTGCCCAGGATGACTTCTGACGAGATGAGATAGTTGAAGAAACAGCACAACACAAGCAGTAAGCTCCTCCCTTCTCATGGAGCAATCCTTTACTCTTCCTTCTTGCAGATGCAGGTGGAGTCATTGCCAGATGTGCAGTCCCAGGCTGAAGCCCTCTGGAGCACATGGTGCCTTTGGTTTCCACAGACAGTGGATGGTGTATAGAGGGCAGAAGGAACAGGATCCCTTGTGAGGACACTGATGAAGATAGTCGTGTCTGCCAGCACATGGGAAGGGTGAGAGTGATGGGGACCCCCAAGGACATAGCCATCTGAGCTAGCCTGTAGTCATCTGCCACCATTCTGCAGACTGGCACCAACACAAAGCCCACAGAGCTTCCCACCAGCTACAGCTAACAAATCCAAATGGGGAGTCCTCCTTTCAGATCTTCTACCCACCCTTACCAGGTGAAGCTGGCTCATTGTAGGTTGGAGGACATCTGCCAGCAGCCAAAGCAAAAAGAAGCAGCAGCACCATGGAGCCCAACAGCTGGGGTTACCCTGGGCAAGTGCAGATGAGGCTGTAAGCGTTGGCTCACGTGGGACCTGCTGAAGAGGAGAGGGCAGGTGGACCTGTAAGGCTCTTACTTGAAGGGCTCTGTCTATGATGTGGATCTGGGGCTGGCCTGGATGTCCATCCCCCTCTGGAACCCCAGACCTCTGCTTCACTGCTTTGTCCCAGCCAGAGACTGTCAACACCCAAGAGGTAACTAGAAACTCTCTGCCCCAGGCTCCTCCTCTTTTCTCCATGGGGATATCCAGACCTTTTCCTAGAGGCTGTCTCCTGCTCCCTCACACTATGGAATTCTAATCAGAACTGCAGGATCACAAAGTGGTTGAGGTTGGAAGGGACCTCTGGAATTCACCTAGCCTCAGGCAGAGCCACACAGAGCAGGTTGCCACCAACAGCATTCAGACAGATTTTAGGCATTTCCAAGGATGGAGACTCCACAGTCACCCTCACAGTCAAAAAGTGTTTCCTGATGTTCAGAGGGACCCTCCTGTGTCAGTCTGTCCCCATGGCCTCTGCTCCTATCCATGGGCACCCCTGGAAGGAGCCTGGATCCATCCTCTTGGCGCCTTCCCTTCAGGGGTTTATAGACATTGATGAGACACTTCTGGAGCCTTCTCTTCTGCAGGCTGAGCAGTCTCAGCTCCACCAGCCTCTCCCCACAACAGAGATGCTCCTGTCCCTTCACTGGGCTCTCTCCAGTCTGTCCATGTCTCTCTTGTACTGGGGAGCCCAGCACCGAACACAGAGCTCCAGGTGTGGCTTCACCAGTGCTGAGCAGAGGGGAAGGAGGACCTCCCCCGGCCTGCTGGCAGTGCTTTGTCTGTCACAGCCCAGGACACCACTGCCATTCTTTGCTGCAAGGGCACTTTGCTGGATCATGCTCAAACCCAGACTGAACCTAACGCTGGAAGGGCAACAAGGCAGGAGCTGGGCAGAGGGCACAGGGGAACTGATCACTTGGAGGAAAACCTTCACTCAGAGAAGACACAGCCAAGAAGATGCCAAATCTTCCTCTCCTGTGAAGCCTCAGCACCCCTCCACCCCTTGCACCTTTCTTCTGATACCATCAGAAGAGAACAAAGCTCTGCTGGCAATGCAGGAGTGAGATCAGCTCTGCCCACAGCAGTGTGCTGCTGGGTCACTCCTTGCAGGGACCTTCTGGGCAGCCCAGCCTGAACCTCCAAGAAGCTGCTTGTTCCCTCTCCCCCACAGCTCCTGAAGTTTCTTGGCTGCTGGTTGGAAGCTGCTGAGTGGCTGCTGGTTCCTGGTTGGATTTTTAGTGCCAGTGGCTCCAGTTGGTCTGCTGTCCTGGGGAGAGTTGGGAGGGGAGGGAATAGGAACATAGGGAAGGAAAAATATGAGAGCCTGGCTTTGTTTTGTAATCCAAGGGCACTCTGGGTTTAATCAAGCTTGGCAAAACCCTGAGGGATGTCTCTGCAAGGAAAAAGAGAGAGAGAGAGCAGGGAGCTGTCAAGGTCAACCAACTCCCAGCCACAGCTCTGCCTGAGCCCCTAGGCAAAAGCAAGACCAAAGCAAACTTGTGCAGACCAAAACCACAATCCACGCTAGTTCCATCGTGCTGTGGGTGAACTGAGGCCAGGACAGCCCCTACAGACAGGCTGCATCTGTCACTCATCCTGACTTCAACCTCTGCCCTACACCCTGGACGAGCAAAGCCCTTGGACACCATTCACACACCAGAAGTCCATTGACTTGAACATCCACCTTGAACATCTCCAGGGAGGTTGTGGAGCACAGAATCACCCAATGTGATCTTCGATCACATTGGGTGATTCTGTGCTCCACAACCTCCCTGGGCAACCTGTGCCAGTGTCTCACCACCCTCACTGGAGAGAATTTATCTCCAATCTCCAGTCTATATCTGCCCTGCTCAAGCTTCAATCCACTCCCTCTCATCCTGTCACTACAAGCCCTTGTAAGAACTCAGTCCCCAGCTTTCTTGTAGCCCCTTTCAGGTACTGGAAGGCTTCTCTAAGGTCTCCCAGGAACCTTCTCTTCTCTGGGGTGAACAACCCCAACTCCCTCAGCCTGTCCTCACAGGGCATGTTCTTCAGGGCTTCCTCTGGACCCACTCCAAGAGTTCCACCTCCTTCTTGTGTTGGGGGCAGCAGAAGTGGACACAGTGCTCCAGGTGAGATCTCAACAGAGGAGAGCAGAGGGGGAGAATCACCTCTCTTGACCTGCTGGTCCCACTTCTTTTGATGCAGCCCAGGGCACAGCTGGCTGCAGGGATGCAACCAACCAATGCCAGCTCACATTGAGTTTTTCATCACTTGCCTGAGGTCTGGCCCAACAGCACATCTACATGGCAGCAGCAGGGAGGATGGCAGAGCCTGGGCAGAGCACAGGCAGCCTGATTCCATCACTATAGCACCATGGTGCCCTTGTGACTATGTCAATGCCTGGCATGAAGTGTGGTTATGCCTGTGCAGTACATCCCCACAGAGCAAGGCACATCTTCACCCTTCTAGCAACATGGTGCTCCCACAGGAGGTCATGTAAGGAGCAGGTCTGAGAGCAGTAAATGCTTTGAAACCCAATCTCCATACAAAGATTCCCAGACCTCAGAAGCCACCCAAGGTCCCAGGCTCCTTTATCCACACCCAGGTGAGATTCTGGCTCACATCAGCCCTTTGCCCAGCGTGCAGGTAAAACCCTACTGGGCTTGAAACCAACCAGCCTCCACTCAGTCTCTTGTTAAGGGCTGGGACACTTTTTCCTGTCTCAGAGGGAATTTTTGGGCCACCCAGGAGCTTTCATGCTGCTTGGTTTTGTCCCTTCCCCACCTCAGTCTAGCCTCAAGCCAAGGAGGTAACTGGGAAGCCATGTGCACCAACCCACACCTGCACAGCCCTTCTCAGCACAGGGCTCTGCCTGCAGGCTTCAGCCAGCCAGGAGCATTTGGCTGCAACTGGCTTCCTTCCCCTAGAACATTTCAGACTGTATAGATTAGGTAACTTGGCAGAGTACTGGCAGAGGGGAGATTGAAACTGGATGTTAGGAAGAAGTTGTTTGCAGTGAGGGTGGTGAGACACTGGAACAGGTTGCCCAGGGAGGTTGTGGAGCACAGAATCACCCAATGTGATCAAAGATCACATTGGGTGATTCTGTGCTCCACAACCTCCCTGGAGGTGTTCAAAGGCCAGATTGGATGAGGCCTTGAGTGACCTGTGCTAGTGGGAGGTGTCCCTGCCTATGGTGGGAGATTTGAACTGGATGATCTTTGAGGTCCCTTCCAACCTAAACCATTCTTTGATTCTATGATTCCCAGCTCAGAGTGGTTGGGGAAGGTTTAATGTTCTGCAAGCATCTCATCTTGACTCCTCCTGAGCAGCAGCACGATGGGAGGAGAAGGATTTTTGGCCTTTGAGGTCACTTCCAACCTTACCATTCTGTGATTCTATGATTCCCAGCTCAGAGTGGTTGGGGAAGGTTTAATGTTCTGCAAGCATCTCATCTTGACTCCTCCTGAGCAGCAGCACGATGGGAGGAGAAGGATTTTTGGCCTTTGAGGTCACTTCCAACCTTACCATTCTGTGATTCTATGATTCCTGGTTGCTTTTTGCTGGTTAATTTTAGATTTTCCATGATTCAGGCTGTATTTGCAGCACTCATCCCACCAGCAGTTCAGGGTGTCCTACTTCCCTGAGAGAAGGATTCAAAGCTCAGCCTTTCCTTTAGGACACACAGAGCATTTCCTCCACAGATCAAGGCTATATACAGAGCCCCTTGGTCCCCCCATCCCTGCATGCCCACATAAACCCCTGGCAACGGACAGCCAAGTGTCCTCTTCTGTCCCACAAGCTTCTCCCCAACAGCAGCAAAGACTGGAGGCAGAAGATGTCAAAGATGCTCACCCTCTTCAAAATCATGTCCCAAGCCATTTTTTCCTCCTGTGCCAAGCTCCAAGTGGCTTTTCCCCCACCTCATGGGTTCAAACATGGATGGGGAGGAAGGCAAAATATTAAGGAGGTGAAGCAGATTTCTGGGACCTCCCAGCTGCAGGTTGGAAGGAGGGAGCTGAAATCAAACACCAAATCTTTCCATACTGAAACGGCCAAAGGCTGCCAAGAGGGTTTTTTCCACTCTACAGCTACTATAGGGCTGATGACAGGAAAGCTAATTATATCAACATCCTGTTTACCCAGCAGCTATACTTGGGTGCTCCCATGGCATGAAAGAAACCTCTCAGCCATGTGTCTGGAGCACACACAGGGGCTGGAAGGGACCTCTGCAGATGACTATCGAGCCCAACCCCCCTGCCAAAGCAGGTTGACCAGATCTGGGTGGTTTTCTTCTGCAGGTGAAGAGCTACCTGCTCTTACTGCTCCAGATCTCTGTTGGCTGTCCTGAAGAGAGATCCTGGAAAGCAGCTCACACAATGTCAAACTTGCATAGTTCCTGCTGAGCACAGCAGGCAGAACTTGGGAGCTGCTTCTCCTGCTCTTCTTGAGGGTTACTGAAATCCCCATGGGCTCCTGCTAACCCTGCAGCAAGCCCCAGCCCAAAACCTGGGAGGGAGCCTTCCCTGGGAACACCCTGACCAAGCAACACTTTGCAGAAGAAGGAAACCACCCAACAGAAACCACCCAGCAAGTCAGGGCACCTTGCTTCAGTTTCTCTCTCTGTCACAGCCAACAGGCAGAGCCTTTTCTCCATGCCCTCTCTGCCCCACACCTTAGACTTCTGGCTGGCAGGCAGCTGAGTGTGCTGCTAGGGTCTTCTCCAGATGTGGATTTAGTTTCAGCCTTTCCACCAGATTGTTTCATATCAGCCATGACCTCTCTGCTCATCTGCCTGCTGCCCTGCTCCATTTAAACATCCCACAGAACCACAGACCAGCCTGGCTTGGAAAGGACCTCAAAGATCATCCAGCTCCAACCACCCTGCCATGGGTATGGGCACCTCCTACCAGACCAGGCTGCTCATAGAATCATAGAATCAGTCAGGGTTGGAAGGGACCACAAGGATCATCTAGTTCCAAACCTCCTGCCATGGGCAGGGAAACCCTACCCTAGATCAGGCTGCCCACAGCCTCATCCAGCCTGGCCTTAAACACCTCCAGGGATGGGACCTCAACCCCCTCCCTGGGCCACCCATTCCAGGGTCTCACCACTCTCATGGTGAAGTGGTGCTAGAGGCCCCACTCAGCTTGGCTTTGAACACCTCCAAGGCCAGAGCCTCCACAACCTTTCTGGGCAATCCCCTCCAGTGCCCCAGCCCCCCACGCTTCCCCATCACTCAACTCTGAAATGTGATCATAAAATCATAGAATCATAGGATGGTAAGGTTGGAAGGGACCTCAAGGATCATCCAGTTCCAACCCCCTGCCATAGGCAGGGACACCTCCCACTACTACAGCTCACTCAAGGCCTCCTCCAATCTGGCCTTGAACCCCTCCAGGGAGGGAGCAGCCACAACCTCCCTGGGCAACCTGTGCCAGTGTCTCACCACCCTCACTGTAAAGAACTTCCTCCTAACATCCAGTCTAAATCTGCCCTCTGCCAGTTCAAACCCATTGCCCCTTGTCCTGTCGTTGCAGGACCTTGGGATAGCCTAGGGAGAGCAGAATTGAAGGAAGGAGGAGGCCACCAGTAACAAAGCCTTCTCAATCCCCCTCTGCTCTCTGGTGTGCTGCCATCATGTCCTGCTCCTTGAGGCTATGGGTTGTGGTGGGCATGCACTGGCAGAAGACTGACTGCCACTCTGTTGGCCTTTCCTCCTGCAGAAACAGTTGAATGTTAAATGCAAACTCAGAAAACTCAAATCATTTGTACAAAACTCCAGAGACCATCCAGGACCAGAAAGTGTCCATTTATTCTGTCTCTTCTGACAGCTAGAGAAAGCATCCTCTCCTAGCCTGTCCTGGCCAAGGGAGCTGGAGATGTGACATGGTGTAGACAAAGAGCTGAAAGGCACAAATTCCTGAGTCAGGGCTAGAGCTGCCAGGCAGGGGGTTTGGCATCTGGTTGTGGTCCAAGGAAGGTGCTCAGACCTGCCTCCAGCTGGCATAAGCTGCCAGCAGGTTTCTACAGGAGGATGAGAGATTAATGGAACAGAATATTTCACTTGGAAGGGGCCCACAGCCATCATCTGGTCCCACTGCCATAGAATCATAGAATCATAGAATGGTAAGGTTGGAAGGGACCTCAAGGATCATCCAGTTCCAACCCCCTGCCATAGGCAGGGACACCTCCCACTAGCACAGCTCACTCAAGGCCTCATCCAATCTGGCCTTGAACACATCCAGGGAGGGAGCAGCCACAACCTCCCTGGGCAACCTGTTCCAGTGCCTCACCACCCTCACTGGAAAGAACTTCCTCCTAACATCCAGTCTAAATCTCCCCTCTGCCAGTTTAAGCCCATTGCCCCTTGTCCTGTCATTGCAGGACCTTGTAAATAATCCTTCCCCAGCCTTCCTGTAGGCCCCCTTCAGATACTGGAAGGCTACTATCAGGTCCCCTCGAAGCCTTCTCTTCTCCAGGCTGCAGAGCCCCAACTCCCTCAGCCTGTCCTCATAGGAGAGCTGCTCCAGCCCTCTGATCATCTTTGTGGCCCTCCTCTGGACCCGCTCCAACACTTCCATGTCCTTCCTGTGCTGAGGGTTCCAGAACTGCACACAGTACTCCAGGTGGGGTCTGACGAGAGCAGAGTAAAGGGGCAGAATCACCTCCCTTGCCCTGCTGGCCACGCTTCTCTTGATGCAGCCTAGGACTCGGTTGGCTGTCTGGGCTGCATGTGCACACTGCAGGCTCATGTTGAGCTTTTCATCAACCCAGACTCCAAGGTCCTTTTCCTCAGGGCTGCTCTCCAGCCATTCACCACCCAGCCTGTATTTGTGCTTGGGATTGTGCCTACCCAGGTGCAGGACCTTACACTTGGCCTTATTGAATTTCATGAGGTTGGCCTGGGCCCACCTCTCCAGCCTGTCCAGGTCCCTCTGGATGGCATCCCTGCCCTCTAGCAAGTCGACTGTGCCACACAGCTTGGTGCCATCTGCAAACTTGCTGAGGGTGCACTCCATTCCTCTGTCCATGTCACTGACAAAGATGTTAAACAGCACTGGTCCCAGCACTGACCCCTGAGGGACACCACTTGTCACTGGTCTCCAGGTGGACATTGTGCCCTTGATCACCACTCTCTGGGTTCGACCATCCAGCCAATTCCTTATCCAGCGAGTGGTCCATCCATCCAGTCCATGTTTTTCCAGTTTGGTGACCAGGATGTCATGTGGGACAGAGTCAAATGCCTTACTCAGGTCCAGGTAGATGACATCAGCTGCCCTTCCCTTGTCCACTGTTGCTGTGACTTCATCATAAAAAGACACTAAATTTGTCAGGCAAGATCTGCCCTTGGTGCAGCCATTGCTGGTTCCCACCAATCACCTCTGCTTTGTTTTCCATTTGCCTTAGCAGGACTTTCAGCAGGATCTGCTCCATGATCTTACCAGGCACAGAGGTGAGGTACTGATGAAGTCAGGAGAGATGGAGGTGGAGATCCATTTCTGGAGCTCCAGCAGGTTCAGTAGAGTTTGGGGTTGGCCATGGGTGGGCCATGGTATTTGGAGCTACATTTTAAGGTATTCAGCTTTTCTTCACCAGTGACATCCTCTGGTCCCCAACCATCTTAAGGTATCAAAAACAAGTTGCTGGACTGCTGGAGATCCTGCCTGCCACAGGCATCACACCCAAGATGCCATCACATCATTATTAGTGACCCTCCAGCACGTTTTGGTGAGAGCTGTGGCATTGGCAGTGAACCTTTGGTGCCTTTCCAAAGTGCAGTTACCTCCAACCTCCTTCAGATGCTGCTACACTTTCTGAGGGCTGTACAACAGCCAAAACGTGGCACAGTGGTGTGGGGCACAGCTGCATGGTCAGATGCTCCCTCTCAGCTGGGCAGCCTGGGCACAGCCTTTGCATTCACATCCAGATAATATGAACATTAATGACTCAGCTCTCATGAGGTACTCTGGAAAGAACAGATAGGGAAAGAAGAAGGAGAACCTGAAGGAACAGTACCAGGAATAGTGTGGCAAGCAGGAGTAGGGCAGTGCTGGTCCCACTGTGCTCAGCCACACCTGAAATACTGAGTTCAGTTTTGGGGACCTCACTCCAGGGAGGACGTTGAGGAGCTGGAGTGTGTCCAGAGAAGGGCAACCAAGCTGGTGAAGGGTCTGGAGAACCGGGTTGGGATGGAGCAGCTGAGGGAGCTGGTGGGTGTTTAGCCTGGAGAAAAGAAAGCTGAGGGGAGACCTCATTGCTCCCTGCACTCCTGAAAGGAGGTTGGAGCCAGGTGAGGGTTGGTCTCTTCTCCTAGGAAACAAGTGGGAGGAAAAAAGGAAATAAACTCAGGTTGTGAGACAGGAAGTTGAAGTTGGACATGGGGAACAATTTCTTTTGCAGAAGAGTTGTTGAGGCCTGGCCCAGGCTGCCCAGGGCAGTGGTGGAGTCCCCATCCCTGGCAAGATTTCAAAGCCATGTAGATGTGGTGCTGAGGGACATGGCTTAGTGGTGAGCTGGCAGTGCTGGGTTAAGGGTGGGACTGGATGACCTTATAGCTCCTAATCAAAGGGATTCTGTGATTCTGTGACCTTCACAACCATTCATTTCCATAACACACACAACCCAAGATCTCCATCTCAGGCAGGTCTGAGTCAAGTGAAGTGTTTCAAGACTTTTGTTCTCCTTGCCAAAGGAAGACCCCAGTCCTAATTAACATTAAGCCAATTGCCACATCCAAGACTTCAGGAGACCACTCTTGTTGCCAGATCATCCTCCTTCCTTCACACCATCTGCAAAAAGACAAGAGGGTTTTTCCAGACCTTATTAGAAATTTGGAAGGCTTCCCAGGTGTGTTTATGATCCTGCAACACAGAGGTGTGGTTGTAAGCCACCCTGGCCCACCACTGCCACCTTCTCTCAAGGTTCCAACATGCTTTTATTAAGGCAATGTCAAGAGAAGGAGGAGGTTGCCTCTCACACCCTGTGATTAGATGATCTGGGGCTAGACCCACAGGCTCACAGGATGTCAGGGGTTGGAAGGGACCCAAAGAGCTCATCGAGTCCAACCCCCCTGCCAAAGCAGGACCATAACCTAGCTCAGGTCACGTGAACTCAACCATCCCCAGAGGTCCCTTCCAAACCTTACCATTCTGTGGTTCTGTGATCCTGAGCTGTGTCTCCTCATGGGCTACCAAAATCAGCTGAATCAAGAGCATGAATCACAACCTTGGCAGTCCCAGTGAGCTCTGCAGTGGGATGCAGCTGCCCACTGGGGACCCCTGGGCCATGGAGGAACTCAGGTCACCATCTTCAAGGGTGCAATGGCAGAGAACCAAAGGCACCCAAGGGAAGCCCAAGAGCTAAGACACCACCACAAGTTCTGCTTGCACTAGTGTCCTACATAAGCCACTGCACACCAACGTGACAGAGACTGCCTCAGACTGCTTTTTCCCATGAAAGATGTGGATTTCAGTGGGCAGAACGCATGGATTTGACAAACCCCTTTGGCCATATCAAAAGAAAGAAAGAAAGAAAGAAAGAAGGAAAGAAAAGAAAGAAAGAAAGAAAGAAAGAAAGAAAGAAAGAAAGAAAGAAAGAAAGAAAGAAAGAAAGAAAGAAAGAAAGAAAGAAAGAAAGAAAGAAAGAAAGAAAGAAAGAAAGAAAGAAAGAAAGAAAGAAAGAAAGAAAGAAAGAAAGAAAGAAAGAAAGAAAGAAAGAGAAAGAAATGAAAGGAAGAAAGAAATGAAGAAGTGAATAAAAGTTAAAATAAGAAGAATAATTTTTTAAAAAGGCCCCAGGTGGAGGAGGTGTTTGGAAAAGTCAACATTTGCCACAACCTGTTCACACCCAGCAGTACCAAACCAAAACAGAGTTAGGGCTGGAAAAAACAACAAAACAGCTCTGGTTTTGGGTCAGGTTTCCTTTTCTTGCTGCCCAGTCCCTGTTCTGAGTGGAGGGAGCTCTTCTGTTTATTGACTTTGTGTGACTCAGCCCCAAAAGCCCCTCTGGTTTTCCAGTGTAAGCTGGAGGTGACGCTGCTGTGTTTGCTCAGCTGTCTGCAGACCACAAGCCCCTCGTGATGGAGGACATGGGGACAGCTACTGAGGGTCAGCCCAGAAGTGTCACATGTGGTGTCCTGTGACAGAAGAGGGATGGCCACAACACATCTCAGCCTTTCCCTTGTCCTCCAGTGTCTCTGTGCAAAGACAGGGGAATTCATGGAGTCACAGGATCCTGGAATGGTTTGGGTTGGAAGGGACCTTCAAAGGTCATCCAGCCTAAACCCTTGCAGCCAGCAGGGACATCTGCAACTAGAGCAGGTTGCTCACAGCCCCAGACAACCAAGGTTTTGTGACCACAGGGCAGTCAAAGCTCTGTCATCAGAGTCACTGCCACCTCCATAGCTTCCTTGCAGCCATCATCAGATGGTTCAAGCTGAGCAATGACCCTCTGGGCTCTGCACAGAGCTGTGACTTCCAGCAGAAAGCAGGGAGCCTTCCATGCTGAGCAACTGGAGGCAGCTCTGCACCTCCAACCCAGCACACACTGCAGGGGAAGCTCAACACAAACAAAAGTTCTGTGAATGACAAATGTCGAAGTGAAAACCTGATTGTGCCCCAAAATATCCTGTCTGAGCCATGGCTTGAAGAAATATTCCTCCCCAAGAGCAGGAACTGAAATGTAGAATGATTGACTCACAGAACGGCTTGGGTTGGAAAGGACCTTGAAAGATCATCCAGCCCAACCCCCTGCACTCAGCAGGGACATCTGCAACTAGAGCAGGTTGCTCAGAGCCCCAAACAACCTGTTCTGGAATGGTTCCAGCCATGGGACATCTACTACCTCTCTGGGCAACCTGGGCCAGGGTCTCACTACCCTCAGTGTAAAACTTTCCTTCCTGCTCTCCAGTCTGAATGTCTCCCAGATGAAAAGCATTCCCCCTTTCCCTGATGGAGCACTGCAGGAAGGAGTAGCCTTGCCGTGCCAGGAGGAGTTTGCAATGGGCACATGGCCAAGGGAGGCTGCCAGCCAAGGATGAGATCTGTTCAAGGGCACAACCCCATCCTTGGCAAGCACTGCTGGTACAGTGAGTGCAGGGACCTTCCCCTGCTCCCACTTTCAGGGCCCCTTCTGATGCACGAGGAACAAACCAGCTGCAGAAAACCACTGGAATCTTCCCTCTCCACCCAACAAGGCAAAACATTTCCCTTTTTTTTTTTTTTTTATTTTTAAATCTTTTTTTTCCTCCTAATCTCATTTCTTGCAAAATGCTGAAGTATTTCAGCTGAAGTTTTGCAAAGCTATTTCATCCTGAAGAAAAGGTGGAGTCTGGCAGAGTTATCAGTGATTGAAGGCAAAGTCTTGGAATAACAGGAAACAAGGAGCAGGCTGCTGATGGATCCCAGCTCTGCTCTGAAGCAAGCAGCACCTCACCAGCCTCTGACACAGAGCTGCCCTGGGGCACCAGAGTGGAGAAATTGATGATGGATGGATGGATGGGTGGATGGATGGATGGATGGGTGGATGGGTGGATGGGTGGATGGATGGGTGGATGGATGGATGGATGGATGGATGGATGGATGGATGGATGGATGGATGGATGGATGGATGGATGGATGGATGGATGGATGGGTGGATGGATGGAGCAAAATGGTACAGAAACCAGAGAGGAGTGCTCACTGCTCAGGACAAAGGGCAAGATACTCCTCATGCTCTCCAGGCAAAGCCCTGTGAGCTCAACCAGAGTCAGAGGAGATCCTCTCAGCCTCTTCTCTGTGGACATCAGACACACTCAGGCTGTCACAGCTGCTCTGTGGCAGTGGAATTGGTGTCATTGGTTGTCATGTCACTGGGAGAAGGGCTGATTCATTTCAGTGTTTTTCCACCAGTATGTACAGAAATCTTTGGTCTTGCTAGTGGAAGGTGTCCCTGCCCATGACAGTAGAATCACAGCATCACAACATGGGTTGGGTTGGAAGGGACCTTAAAGATCATCCAGTTCCAGCCCCCCTGCCATGGGCAGGACACCTCCCACTAGCCCAGGTTGCTCAAGATCTCATCCATCCTGGCCTTGGACACATCCAGAGAAGGGGCATCCACCACCTTCCTGGGCAACCTGTGCCAGTGAAGAACTTCTTCTTAACATCCAATCTGAATCTACCCACTTCCAGTTTTGCTTCATTCTCCCCCTCCCCCTAGTCCTATCACTACCTGACATCCTAAAAAATCCCTCCTAATACCCAAAGCTCTCCCTTTTTCCAGCTCAAAGCCATTGTCCCTCACCCTGCCACTACAAGCCCTTGTAAAAAGTCCCTCACTAGCTTCCTATAGCCTCTTTCAGGTACTGGAAGGCTGCTGTAAGGTTTCCCTGGAGCTGCCTCTTCTCCAGGCTGTACAGGAGTGGAACTAAGTAATCTTTAAATTTCCTTCCAACCTAAACCATTCTATGATTCTCCAGCTGAGGAGTAGCTCCTGGAGCACCACACTGCCCAGAGGTGACATTCTCAGAGCTGCACCCAGAATCACAGGGAAACCACATATGGACTCTCACCACAGAAAGTGGTATCTCCAGCAGAAGAGAGATCTCTTCCTGAAGTAAGAGGGATGCTTTTGGACTTAGCAAAGGGGTAGTGCAACCCAATTAATTCAGCACTGCAGAGGCAGCATGCTGCAAAGCCACAGAGCAGTCCTCTGTGCCCTGGGAAAAGCAGGCTCATGACCCACACGCCCCCACTATGTGTTAAGACCCCCTTAGAGCCTTACTAGGATGCAGTTCCAAGTTGCAGAGATGGACATGAGCCATTTCCAGCCAGCTCAGCCATCGAGCACATGCAGAAACATCCTTGCAGAGCTCTGAGCTTGCTCACTCTACAGGATGTGGACCTGGAGCCTGTAATCCAGCGAGAGGCAGCTGGAGGGAAGCAGACTCCCATCAAAACCACAACGTGTGGCAAAAGCTGGGAGCAACCTGAAAAACAGCTTTGGATTTTCATCTACATCTCATTTGGCATCAGCAGGATGGCCAGGTCAGCACATTCAGATCTCAGGGACACAGTCTCAGGAATTCCTGGATTGCTGAGATGTCTCTTTCGGGGTTTTGGGGAGTTGTCTTCTTGCTGCTGGACCATCAGGATCTATCTTCTCATCCTCTGTGCAGCTGAGTGGAGGAGACATTTCTCTGCATGAAGATCTGTCCATCCAGCATTCCTGTGAATGCAGTTTGGAGCCCCTCACCCTGAGAATGACACCAAGGTGCCAGAGTAGGTCCAAAGAAGGGCAACAAAGTGGTGAAGGGTCTGGAGAACAGGGCTGGTGAGGAGCAGCTGAGGGAGCTGGGGGTATTCAGCCTAGAAAAAAGGAGGCTGAGGGGAGCCCTTCTGGCTCTATAGCTCCCTGAAACAATGTTGGAGCCAGATGAGGTTTGGTCTCTCCCTAGTAACAAGTGCCAGGACAAGAGGAAAGAGCCTCAAGTTGTGCTAGGGAAGGTTTAGGTTGGACACAGGAAAGATTTCTTCCCCTTGAGGGTTGTCAGGCCCTGGCCCAGGCTGCCCAGGGCAGGGGAAGAGCCCCCAACCCTGGAGGGGTTTCAAAGCTGTGTTGGTGTGGTGCTGAGGGACATGGTTTAGTGGTGACCTGGCAGTGCTGGCTTAACAGTTGGACTTGATGGCCTTGAGGGTCTCTTCTAGCCTCAGTGGTTCTGTGATTCTAACACTGACACAAGTGAGGGCAGTAAGAAGAAGCAGCAGCCCACAGCCATCGCCCAGCTCACTGGTGTATTGTTTTTAATTAGCTGTTATAATCATTTTTCTGTTAGTTAATTTTATTACTTTGGTTTCCAAGTGACCCATTCACAGTCCAGGATCATTTTATGCAAGATGCAGTGCAACAAAAAAAAAACAGTTTCCAGTGCTAAGAGATGAGATTTCCACTACATTTTCAAACTCGATTTCAACTTTGCTCCAAACCAAAAAGTGGAAGAGACTTCAAACCTTCATAGGCCTGGGCAGGAGAGGGATAGGGAAGCAGGGTCAGCATTCCAAAAGGCCTGCCTGGAGTATGTCCAGCTGTCCAGGTCTGACCTGGAGCAGAGCCAGTTCTGCTCAGGGATTTGACTTCTCAGCTTAGTCTCTGCTCAGTGCTGCACTTTCTGCAGCTCAGGGCAGGTTTGCACAGCCAGAGGCTGCTGCTAGCAGTGAGAAGCTGGTGAGAGAGCTCCTACCAAGAGCTAGGCTGCAGAAAGGCTCTGCTTTAGAATTGCTCTTGGGCACACCAAGGGCACTGCTTCATAATGTGTGCCAGTCAGAGGTGGCACCTGCAGGGAGGATTGGACAGCACAGGTGACCCTAAACCGAGCAGCATGGAATTGCAGCTCATGGACATCATCTTCAGGAGAAAGCCAGGACATACAAACGGCTAGAAACATTCCAAAGACAGGGATTTCATATTCATATCCAACACAGCTCCTCAGATGGGCCACAGGAATGCAAGAGTTAGTAGCTGGCCCCCAAATCCACCCTTCTTCAGAAAGCCAAAGCCAAGACATGTAGCCCATGGAGGAGCTTGGTGTTGTCTGTAGACATCAGATTGAATGTGAGAACTTGTACATGGACCAGCCCACAGCAAAGCCTGGGTTCAGGTCTCTCTCCAGAGTCTGTGCAGATGATGATGGGGTAAAGAAAAACCCATCAGGGCAGTGCTGTTGTCTTCAGTATGCTGTAGCCCTACTGACATGGACCAGGGCAAAGCTTCAGTCCCTGATCAAGCATCACCAGCAAAGCAGAATGCTAAACACAGATCCCCAGAGACCGGTGGGTACTGGACATCAAGACCTCTGGGGGCAAGAAAAGCTGCCCCTGACCTTGACTGCTGATGAACAGAGGTAAAAGGGGAGCAGCCGTGAGAGGAGATCCCCATGCCCTGCATAGATCCAGAGACATCTCTGCTCCACCAGCACTGCTGTGCTTCTGGATGTAGCCACTAGAGGATGGCAATGTCCTAGGCCAGGGATCCAGATTTGGAACTGGATCTATGGACAAGAGGAATCGGCCTCAACTTGCACCAAGGGAAGTTTAGGTTGGCTATCAGCAAGAATTTCTTCACTGAAAGGGTCCTCAGGTTGCCCAGGGTGAGTGGTAGAGTCCCCATCCCTGGAGGTATTTCTTAGTCATGTGGATGTGGTGCTGGGGGACATGGTTTAGCTGAGGACTCGTCAGTGTTAGACTAATGCTTGAACTCAGTGGTCTTAAAGGTCTTTTCCAAGCTAGGCAATTCTGTGACTCTGTGAGAATCCCACCAAAAATACCCATCCCAGGTCACTCCTGTCCAAAGGATAAGCTGAAAAGCTCAGCCCTCAGCTCCACTGCACACCCCAGGCAAAGGCAGCCCCATCAGACACTGCTGGTGGAGATTTCACAGGGGATCAGACAAAAATGCCCCCAGGTCCCCTCAGGACACGGGTCAGGGAGGTTGTTGAGTTACTTAGTACATTTACAGATGTCATTGTTGTCCCCCCCATCAAGTTATTGTGACCACAGGGCAGTCAAAGCTCTGTCATCAAAGAGTCTCTGCCACTTCTGTACTCTCCTTGCAGCCATCATCAGATGATTCAAGCTGAGCAATGAGCCTCTGGGCTCTGCACAGAGCTGTGACTTCCAGCAGAAAGCAGGGAGCCTTCCATGCTGAGCAACTGGAGGCAGCTCTGCACCTCCACCCCAGCACACACTGCAGGGGAAGCTCAACCAAACAAAAGTTCTGTGAATGACAAATGTCAAAGTGAAAACCTGATTGTGCCCCAAAATATCCTGTCTGAGCCATGGCTTGAAGAAATATTCCTCCCCAAGAGCAGGAACTGAAATGTAGAATGATTGACTCACAGAATGGCTTGGGTTGGAAAGGACCTTGAAAGATCATCCAGCCCAACCCCCTGCACTCAGCAGGGACGTCTGCAACTAGAGCAGGTTGCTCAGAGCCCCAAACAACCTGTTCTGGAATGGTTCCAGCCATGGGACATCTCCCAACTCTCTGGGCAACCTGGGACAGGGTCTCACCATCCTCAGGGTAAAAAAATCTCTTCTTTCTCTCTAGTCTGAATCTCCTTCTTTTACTTTCAAACCATCACCCCTTGTCCTCTCACAACAGTCCTTGTTTAAAGTTTGTCCTCAGCTATCTGATCTGCCCCTTCAAGCACTGACAAGCCCACAGAAGATCTCCCTGGAGCCTTCTCTTCTCCAGGATGAACCACCCCAACTCTCTCAGCCTGGCCTCACACCAGAGCCCTTCCAGCCTTCCCATCGCTGCTGTGACCTCCTCCAACAGGTCCCTGTCTGTGCTGTCCTGAGGACTCCAGGGCTGGCCCCAGCACTGCAGTTGGGGGGCTCAACAGGGAAAACCCCACACCTCCTAGGGACACCTTTTGGCCACCTGCAGCAGTTGTTGAGTGTTTTCAAGGGCCAGAGTGGCACAGTGATACCTCCTCACCCTCCCCAGGGAGGAGGACTCAGTGGCACAGCATCCACCCGCAGCATTCCTCAAACACTTTCCCACTGCTAATTAAAGACTCTGATACTGTTGGTGTGATGCCAACCAATTCCATAACACCTGGAGGTGTCCAGAGCCACAGCAAGGGCAGGAATGGAAACAAATCCTCCAAATCCCAGCTGCCCACCTTCCTCCTTGCAGCCATGCTGGTGGCCTCCAGCCTGGCACAGGCACAGGGGGGATGGAGAGAGACACTGACCCCAGGGCAGAGGTTGTCCCTCTCCATAAAGAGGGACAGGTGGCAGCAGAAGCAGTGTGGATCAGGACCACTGCTCTCCCACCCTGTGGTGCCTCCAGAGGGGGGCCTCAGCCCCATGCCCCCTGACACCCTTATACAGATTCAGATTTTATAGGGTTGGAAGGGACCTTTAAAAGTCTTGTCCAATCCCCCTGCAGTGAGCAGAGACATCTCCAGCTAGATCAGGCTGCCCAGGGCCACATCAAGTCTGATCTCAGTGTCTCCAGAGGCAAACTCCCAACCGTATCCCTGGGCAGCCTGTTCCAGTATTTCACCTTCACTGTGCAGAACTTCCTCCTGATGTCCAACCTAAATCTGCCCTGCTCCAGGTTCAAACCATTGCCCCTCATGCTGTCCCCACAGGCTTTTCTAAACAGCCCCTCCCCAGCCTTCCTGTAGGGCCCCTTCAGATATTGAAATGCTGCTCTAAGGTCTCCCTGGAGCCTTCTCTTCTCCAGGCTGAACAGACACAATTCTCTCAGCCTGTCTTCATAGGAGAGGTTCTCCAGCCCTCTGAAACCCATCTTCATGGCCTCTTCTGGACTCAGTCCAGCAGGTCCATGTCTGTCTTGTGTCCCCATAGCTGGGCATCTAACCAAGCCTCCAGTGAGGATCTGACATGGTGGCTCATCTTTCTCCACCCAAAGAGAGCTATAAAAAGACAGAGTGAGAACTGAGGCTCACCCAGCAAGTTCCTGCCAGCAAGAAGAGCAGGTTTTCACAGGGACTGGGGTGAAGTTTCAGAGCTGGAGCCAAGTCTAGCTGAGTCAAAGCTCCCTAGCAGCTACCAGCTGGATGTGATGCACCCCAGTTTTACAGGAAAGGCATCCAGCTTGGCACATGAGGCACTGCCCAGGTCAAGTGCTCCTCACCCATGCACAAAACAGGGCATCAGCTACGTGAACAGAGGCAGGTGCCTCCTCCATGGGCCCAGCCCTCTCCATCAGTCATGAATAATCCCAGAGACGCTCAGCTCACAACCCCCTGCTAACTCATGGGAACGCCCTTGGCTGGAAGGACACTCTGAGCTCTTGTGGAGCTGGTGGGACAGCTGGTGAAGAGCATCTGCTGGAGCCTCTCAAGGAAGGTGACTGCTGAAGCATCCAGGTTCAGGATGGTCTTTGGCCAACTGCTGAACAAGGTCACCCAATGTGACAGCTCCATCTCAGCCTCAGAAGTCTGAGGACACACCCTAGGTTCTTTGAGCCAGGTCAGTGAGAATGGCTTCTCCTGCTGAGGCCTTGAGTAGCCTGTACTAGTGGGAGGTGTCCCTGCCTATGGCAGGGGGTTGGAACTAGATGATCCTTGAGGTCCCTTCCAACCTTACCATTCTATGATTCTGTGATTCTATGCTGGCACCTCGATGATCTTAGAGGTCTTTTCCAACCAAAACAATCCTGTGATTCCCAAGGCCTGGGGACAACTTTGTGCCAAGCTGCAGCTCTACTAACCCTGCTCTGCAGAAAATAATCACCTTTAGTTTAAGCCAACTTGGAGGTCTCCAGCTTTGAGAGAGCTGCAAGATGTTTTTTCAGGCTCTCCTGCTCTCTCCTTCCCATGTGGTGCTGTCCCACTCATTGCCCATGGAACCTGCTGATCTTTTCCCCTCTATTCCCAAGGTCAACATGAAAGGACATGACTGGGTGTCCCGAGAAGCCACACATCTCTGAGGAGAACAGGTCACTCCACTGGGCTGTGCCTCAGTTTCCCCAGCTATCAAATAAGGATTAGTTCCCTTCCAGGGTGTCATGAGGCTCAGAAACAAACAACAGCGAGGCAGGCCCAAGCATCACGTAGGCAACAGCTTCTTTGGGCTGCTCCCAGCACTGCCCAGGAAGAGGAGATCTGGTGAAGCCTTGCCTCCCCAACTAGCCCAGTGACAGGCAAGGACACTGCTGGTGGATGTGTGGCATGTCCTGTGCCCAGAAATTACTCCAGTTACAGAGCACTGGTTCCTGCAGTCTCCCTGTGTCTCCTGCAGTCTCCCCTGCAGGGCTAAGTGCAGAGAGGGTTCATGTGGAGAGCCCTGGTGGCACACCTGCCCCACAAGAGGTGCCACCTGCACATCATGTGGGGAGGAGAGCTGAAGCTCTTTCCTAGCACCACTTCCATTTTGTGAAGCTCTTTCCTAGCACCACTTCCATTTTGTGAAGCTCTTTCCTAGCACCACTTCCATTTTGCGAAGGTGCTTCTGGGCTGCTGAGGAGATGTTTGCAGGAGGATTTCGTATCAGAAAGGAATAAAACCACCTGAAGCATTGTCTTCATCACCCTGTCTATGAAGCCCAAAGTCCAAACCCTTCAAGGATTTTCATCCACATCTTACACTTGGGGAAACTGAGGCATGGGAGTACAACTTGGCCAGAGGTGCAGAAGGCAACGCTTCTCTGGGAGTGTTGGAGAATTTTTTGGGGGGCAGCCAAGGTCTTGCACTTTCTCTCACCTTCTTGGCCCAGCTGGTACAGAACAAGGGATGAGACCTTCCCATCTACTCCCCCTCCTTGGGCTACCTTAACCAGGGCTCTGGTGTAGGATCCCATCTCTGCCTGCTCCCCCACCACCACCTCCAGCTGGGTCATTGCACAGTGATTTACTGCTGTGTGAGCAGCTTTAATCCCCGTGAGGAGCTAACCTTCTCCTGTTACAGGGCTGGGGTGGCTCAGAGGACATCCCTTGGGATGTTTCCCAGAGCACAGAGTAGTAACAAGACATCTGGGCTTCTCACCCCAGGCTCGGGCTGCAAACTCAGCTCTGCTGTGTCCTGCTGGCTCAGTCGTGAATATTCCTGAGTTCCTCTGTGATGCTGATGCCAACCTCCCAAAAAAAGTCCATTCCCCTCCATGGCTGGCCAGGGCCAAGGACACTTAGCAGAAGCATCATGGCTGCTGCCCACAGGTGGCATGGGAAGTCTCTTCTCAGCCTGCTTTGGTGCAAGGGGGTGATGGCAGCACTGACAGCTGCAAACTCCCATCAAGACATAGAGGCAGAGCCTGAGGCTCAGGCTGGACAGTCAGAGTGACCATGGGGCCTGTAAGAAAGCTGGGGACAGAGCCTGTTGTGACAGACAGGACAAGGGGGGATGGTTGGAAACCATCAGCTGCTGCCAGTGTGGCACCATGGTTGCTTGGTGCCTTGGTAGCTAGGTCCAGTGAATAGGTCTGGCAGGAGAAATAAGCCCTGGGCAGGATTCACTGACTCAGCAAGTCCTCAGATCCCTCCCTGAACAGCAGGTAGGACAGTAACTGGAGCTGGAAAGTGTTCAGGGCAGGGACTGCATATTTCCTGAGCAACCTGCTTTAGTCAAAGATGTCCCTTTAAAGGTCTCTTCCAGCCCTCACCATTCTATGACTCCTATAGAGAGGTGACATTTCCTGTAACCACAAGGTCAAGACCCACAGCCCCCACAAAACCCCTCATAGGGGCAAGTGTTAGAGGAAGGATTTGAGAAGAACCATCTTGGGCAGCCTCACAGAATGAACCAGGTCTCAAAAGACCTCTAAGATCATCAAATCCAACCTATCACCTAACTCTTCTAATTAACTAAACCATGGCAGTAAGTGCCTCATCCAGCCTCCTCTTAAACACCTCCAGGGATGGTGACTCCACCACCTCCCTGAGTAGCCCATTCCAATGGGCATTCAGCATCCTCCTCCTCTCCACTCTCCTGCCCAGGCTCTGTCAGCTCCACAGGAAGGCTTTGCTGTCTCCCAGTGCTGGCTGGTGTGTGATGCTATCAGGAGTCTTGGCTGTGCCCATACTTGCAGGAGGTTAGGCTGCACTGGGTATAAAGGGTGGGGACTTTCCTCACTTCTCATTTAAGGGGAACTTCAGAGGAATCTGCCTCTCTTCAGTGCACAGCAAGAGTCAGCACTGAATGGCCACTTCAGCAGGCTTTTTCCAGGTTAGCTGGGCCCCCTGGCCTGGGACCAGTGGTAGCAATTAAAACATGACTGGAGGTGTCAACTCATATAGAATCACAGAATTGTAGAATGGTCTGGGTTGGAAAGGACCTCCAAAGGCCACCTAGTCCAGCCTCCCTGCAGTGAGTAGGGACATCCTCCACTCCATCACATTTCACAATGTGCTAGATCTGCCCTCAGTAAGAGCTCAGGTTCAAAACTGAAAATATCCAGCTCCTGCTCCACCAAGGAAAGTGGCAGCACTGATCTGAAAGGCCTTGGCAACCATTTCATAGCCCCAGAAAATCTGGGGCTGCTACTTTTACTTCAGCATCTAACACGAGATGCTTTCCAATGATTCCAATGATGGCATTGGTCTCTTCTCCATAGTAACAATCAACTGGAGAAGAGGAAATGGCCTCAGGTTGCACCAGGAGAGGTTTAGGTTGGACATTGGAAGAAAATTCTTCCCTGAAAGGTTTCACAAACACTGGAACAGGCTGTCTGGAGAGATGGTTGAGTCCCCATCCCTGGAGGTGTTTAAAAGAGGCAGAGGTGTGGTGCTGAGGGACATGGTTTAGCACCAGACTTGGTGGAGTTAGAGAATGGTTGGACTTGATAATCTTAGAGGTCTTTTCCAACCAAAACAATCCTATGACCCTGTGATTGCAAAATCCTTGTTTCCACCAAAATAAAAAACATTGCAAAACCCAAGTTGCCCTCCAATCCTCGTGGGAGGAGATGAATTTTGGTCCCTCATTCACACACCTTATGGCTAAATTGATGTGTTAGGGCAAAGCAGCTGCTTGTGGCAAGGTGGGAATTACCTTCTGTACCCAACAGAGCTGCTTGGAGGGCTGTAAAATCCCTGGGACTGCCAAGTCCCAGGGGGATGCTGGTGAGATGAAGCAGACAGCCAGTCACAGAGGCTGCCAAATCCAGCTCCTGACCAAGCAGGCTCCAAAAGTGCACCTGGGATGGATCCCACCTGCAAACCCCAACGTGAAGGAAGCCCTTGCAGAGTTTTGGGCTGAGGCAGTGTGTGTATGCGTGTGAGCCTCTGAGTCTGCAAGGGCAGCCTGGACCCCTTCCTAGTCTGCAGCATTCCTGTCTCTTTCTGGCTGATGTTCTCCAGATGTTCTGTGTTGCAGCCTGATGTGGAAACTCAGCGGCCCTGGGGCTGAATCAGCTCTCCACATTCCACCCTGCAGAGAGGAGGAGGGTGACTTGACATTGCTGTCTGCAGCTCTGCAGAGCCCAGGTTGCACAAAGTACAGCTCCTGCAGCACTCCCTCTGCTCAGCACTTTTCCCAAGGAAACACTGTGTGTGACCACCCTGGCTCCACGAGGCCACCAGTGCTGCAGAACAGGGAGATAGGGATGCAAGCTCTGGCCCAGGAACTCCTGAGCCAGCCATTTGCTGGACACAGAGGGACTGTTCTGTGGGAAGCACTTCCCTGGCCTGCGCCTCACCTTCTGCTCCTCCTCAGCAGCTCCCCTGAGCCCCAGGCAGCAGAGACTAGCAGACATGAGCCATGGCTGTGAGCCAGGAGGAGCTCTCATCCCACCCTGTGTACATCCCTTACCTAGCTTGTCCTTTCCTAGCTGATGGATTTTGTTGAGGCTGCAGCCAAAGACTCAGCTAGCTTTAGAGAAAGACTCTTGTTAGTGCTGCCTAGTGACAGGACAAGGGGCAGTGGGCACAAACTGGAACCCAGCAGGTTCCACCTGAACAAGAGGACAAACTTGTTTGCTGTGAGGGTGCTGGAGGCCTGGAGCAGGCTGCCCAGAGAGGTTGTGGAGTCTCCTTCTCTGGAGAGATGCCAAATCCAGCTGGACATTGTGATTCTGGGCAAACCACTCTGCTTTAGCAGAGGGGTGGGACTGAAGGGTCTCCAGAGATCACTTCCAACCCCCAAAATTCTGCGGTTCTGTGATCCTAAGACGGGCAGGATATGCTTGGTGCATTCAGGCTGGCAGGACACGCTTGGTGCATTCAGGCTGGCATCACACGCTTGGTGCATTCAGGCTGGTATCACACGCTTGGTGCATTCAGGCTGGTATCACACGCTTGGTGCATTCAGGCTGGTATCACACGCTTGGTGCATTCAGGCTGGTATCACACGCTTGGTGCATTCAGGCTGGTATCACACGCTTGGTGCATTCAGGCTGGTATCACACGCTTGGTGCATTCAGGCTGGTATCACACGCTTGGTGCATTCAGGCTGGTATCACACGCTTGGTGCATTCAGGCTGGTATCACACGCTTGGTGCATTCAGGCTGGTATCACACGCTTGGTGCATTCAGGCTGGTATCACACGCTTGGTGCATTCAGGCTGGTATCACACGCTTGGTGCATTCAGGCTGGTATCACACGCTTGGTGCATTCAGGCTGGTATCACACGCTTGGTGCATTCAGGCTGGTATCACACGCTTGGTGCATTCAGGCTGGTATCACACGCTTGGTGCATTCAGGCTGGTATCACACGCTTGGTGCATTCAGGCTGGTATCACACGCTTGGTGCATTCAGGCTGGTATCACACGCTTGGTGCATTCAGGCTGGTATCACACGCTTGGTGCATTCAGGCTGGTATCACACGCTTGGTGCATTCAGGCTGGTATCACACGCTTGGTGCATTCAGGCTGGTATCACACGCTTGGTGCATTCAGGCTGGTATCACACGCTTGGTGCATTCAGGCTGGTATCACACGCTTGGTGCATTCAGGCTGGTATCACACGCTTGGTGCATTCAGGCTGGTATCACACGCTTGGTGCATTCAGGCTGGTATCACACGCTTGGTGCATTCAGGCTGGTATCACATGCTTGGTGCATTCAGGTTGGCAGAACATGCTTGGTGTATCTCTAAGGGATTGTCTTGGGTTTTGTGGTTTGACAGACTGAGACTATTCTACTTTACTCCTTTTCTAAGGAAAATGGGCAGTAAAACAGCAACGCTCTGACTGAACTGGAGGTGAAAACACAGAAAGGCTGTGTTTTAAAACGTGCAGGAAAAGATAGGGCACACATGAATCCTTAACACCTAATACAGGAGACATGAGAATTCCCCCAAAACCTTTGCCCCCCCTAGCCAAACACCCCAAAAAACCACCACCAAAACCCCAGTGGTCATTGTCTCCCACCCCGTACTGCTTCCCGTTCAGGTCGAAATTCACTGCAGCCTATAGAGTACCTCCTATGTGGCTACCTTGTTACCCTGACAAGAGCCCTCTGCAGAAGCTGCAGGGGCAGGCAAGAAAGAGAACGAATTGACCTCTCTGCTCGCTTTTGAAGTGCTTGCAGGATTATGGCATTGACTAACACAATCACATAGCTGGGGGTGTGCTGGTTTGAGGCTAATTGGGATATCTTAATGAAAAAGAATTAGATTATAGGCTGTGAAAAGAAAGCAGTGGTGATGCCTGCTTCACTCACAGGCTTGCTGAGATATATAAAAGCAAGGTCAAAAACATAGGTAAGACAGAGAGACTCTGTTGAGTCGTTGTGTCTTCTCCCTGTGCTTCTGCTGTTACCCTAACTAATCATTCTGCTTCTAAGCCCCCTTGCCCATCCTCCAAACTCACCTTGCACACACGGCAGACCCTGGGATAAGGTAGAAAGGTGGAAAGAAGGTGGAAGGGTGGTTGGGAGCCCCTCCTGGGGACTCTGATTTCTGGCAGGGGTATTGTGCTTCTGTATGACCTTTAACTTGTGTATTTCTGTAAATATTCCTGTATATTGTGTATAAATCTGCTTGTAAATTGCTCTAAGCTGTAAATATCCTTAACTTCCAGCCTGCTGAGCCTGGTCTGGGTGATTTTCATAGAGTGGGGGGTGGGTAACTCCCAAACCATCACAGGGGGCAACCAATTCATCCCCTGGGATGGATCTTGGTCTCTGTAGTTTTTCTTAGGGACTCTGGAATAACCTGGAACCCCTCCAACCATGACAGGGATAAAGACAATTTTGCTTCCCCTTCCCCAGCTCTGTTCAGGCCTGGTCCCTGCAGGCAATGAGTGTGGCAGTACTCAGCTTGGTCCCTCTTGGCAGACATCCCAGCCCCATGGTAGCCATGGCAGCATCAATGCATCAGGGCATCACATTTTCCTTGTGTTAGTCACCATGCAGCCAGTGCAGGCAGTGTCTTGGACAAACTGGTTCTGCCTCCATTTAGGGAACTTTCTCATTTACTATTTATAGATTCCAATTTTTCCTTTCCAAAGACATCCCTCCCCCACCACCCTTCCCTGTCCTCATCACTCTGTGGTCCTTACATCACCAAGGGCTGGAAGCCCTCTGCTGTGAAGCCAGGCTGAGAGAATTGGGATTGTTCAGCCTGGACAATGCTCCAGGGAGACCTTCTGGTGGCCTTTCAGGACATTTGGAAAGCTGGGGACAATCAGAAAGCTGGGCACAGAATTGAGCAGGGCCTCTTGTGAGGGGACAAGGAGTGATGGTTTGAAAGTAAAAGAGGGAGATTCAGACTGGAGAGAAGGAAGAAATGTTTTATGTTGAGGGTAGTGAGACCCTGGCCCAGGTTGCCCAGAGAGCTGGTAGATGCCCCATGGCTGGAATCGTTTCCAGGTCAGGTTGTTTGGGCTCTGAGCATCCTGCTCTGGTTGCAGATGTCTCTTCTGAGTGCAGGGGGGTTGGACCAGATGACCTTTAAAGGTTCTTTCCAGCACAAATCAATCTGTGATTCTGTCAGGGCAAGGAGCTGCCCTGGAAGCCCAGCCCTGGAGAGATGAGATCCTGGAGGCTTTGTGGGCTCTGCTTTTCCCACCTGCCCTTGCACCAGTGAGGGGTCATGCACAGGGCAAGGCCACTGGGCCTTGATGAGGGTTTTTTCCCAGAGCAGAAGGTACAGGCAGAGCCCAGTGGTGTGGATGGGGTGAGGAAAGGTCTGGCTGCCTGATGGGAATTCCCAAGCACTTCCTCACATCTCAGGAAACCACCTGCATCCACCACGAAATTCTCCCTGCTCTGAAAGAAGCCACTTGAAAAGTTTTCCTGACCTCAGCTGCAGGAAAATACAGCCATCAGCTCTCCATCCTGACTGGCCTGAGTCCAGTTCCAGCTCATGCCAGACACTGTACCAGAGCCTGGGCATTCCCAGTAGGGTCGGTCCAAGCCCTGCAGCCATGTCTCCCTGAGCTTTCAGTGCTGCCCAGCCCATGGCCAGGCTGTTAGTTTTTTTCTGCTATGTTTTTGGCATGGTCTGGGGCAGAGTAGAAAGATGAGGATGAGGTTGTGTTGTGCTACCTCCAATCACCTGAAAACAGGTTACTTCCTCTTGGGATTTCCTTCCCAGCATGGATGGGTGTGATTATTTCCCAACATTCCTCTTTCCCATGTGGATTGGCAGGATCCTGCTCTGCAGTTCAGCCCCATGGTGCACTGACAGAGAGGAGCTGCAGGGTTTGGTTTGCCACCCAGCAGCCATACCTGCTCCACTAGTTGAGCTGGACGTGATGCAGAGTGAGATCCCACCCTTGGGTGGGTGTAAGGATCGAGGAGGTGGGTCATGAGCAGGTGGGTCACCCTTGGGCAAGCCCTGGAAAGGCAACATTGCTCCTTGACTCACAAAGTCATTCATGAGTCAAAGCTCCCAGGTAATCATGCCCTACTACAAGGAAGAGGAAGAATCTGCCCTGCTCCACCCTGCTCCGTATCAGTCTTGTGAGGGCCAAAATCAAAGCCCTGCTTCAAGGGGTGGAGAAGAGCTCTGAGAAAGCAACCCTGCAGCCCAAGCATGGAGCAACGCCTGAGCTACCAACTGAGCAACACCTGACCAATGCCATGGTGGCAGGGATGGAGGGAGGGAGGCTCCCCACATCCCACTTCAGAAGCACAGGTGAGCTGGGTACACTTTGAACACATCTGACACTCACCGGCCAGTGTCTTCTGCTGGCCACGACATTCCCTCTTGGATCAGCCAGCAAGGCCACTTCATAGACCTTGAGTATAAGGAGGGAGGAGGGAAGGAGCAGAGAGACCATACAGCTGTGGTGGATGAAGAAGGAAAAAGGGGGCAGAGGGGGATTGTTTCCAGCAAAGGAGCTGCAGGAAGATGCTTGGACCATGAAAGGAGCTGACAGTGATACACCCTGAGACCAGGGAAGGGCATGGTCTGCAGGAGCCCAGCTCTTGCTCTGCCCGGCAGATCTCCCATTCACAGCACCCCTGTGATCAGCTTGGCCAGGCCGGTGACACTGAAGGTCCCTTTGACCATTAGAGACATATATGTGGGTAGGTGTTCCAGGTTGGCTGTTTTTAAGTCCTCTCTACCAGTGACAAATGCCAAGAGGACCAAAGTTCACTTCTGCTGGCAGAGTTGAGCCCACACCACATCTGCTGGCACTGGCAGACGGGGTGAGGGCTGAGATTTTGGCAGCACGGACCTCACTCAGCAGCATGGCTCAAGGAAAAGCTCTGGGGAAAGAGCCAGAGGGCCATTCTCAGGGGTGAGAAGGGAAGATCAAACAGGAGTCCTGCTCTGAGACCCACTAACATCTACTTCTGCTTCATTTAATCAAGGCCTCAGCCAAGAATGTGCCCTTGATGAGCCCTGTGAAATCCTGGCTGCAGACAGGGAGGCCTCCAGGGGCACATACGTCACCAGGCAGAGGTAATGCTGTAGATCTACACCTCCTACCATCTCCTCCCTCTGTCTCCACACAGACAAATACAGAAAATTACACCCCCAAGCCCAGCTGAAGTTGATGTTCTCTTGTCTGCCACATAAATGTTGGGGTTTCTGCTCCAATGAGGACCCTTGAGCAGCACCAAGATGGGTAGCAGGATTTCAGAAGGGTGAGCTCCAAAAGTGCAAAAGTCCCTCATTGAGTTCACTCAGCTCACTTCTCCCTTGGGTCCAACAGGCCAGTGGAGCAGACCATGGATTTCCTTGTGCAGAGTGAGTGGACACAGGTCTAACTCCCCACAGGGAACCCAGAACCCTGCCACCACACACAAGCAAAACTGAAATGCCACCAGAAAAATGCTTGTCCCTCTCCCACAGCCCAGTCATGATCGACCCAAGGCAAACTCTAAGGATTAGGAGAACCTCTCAAGGTGCAAGAGGTGATGAGTCAGGGCTGCTGCCATCACTTCAACATCCACCTGCCTCAAAGGGACACACAGGTCCCATCCCTAGGCTTGCCACCTCATTTGTCTTGGGATAACACCACATCTGCTGTGGCATTCATAGCCCAGCACCAACTGAACTCAGGATGGACACCACATCTATACGGCTTTGAAACCCCTCCAGGGATGGGGACTCCACAGCTGCCCTGGGCAGTATGGTCCAGAGCTTAACAACCCTTTTGGGGAAGACATTTTAACTCATGTCCAACCTAAATCTTCCCTGTTGCAACTTGAGTCTCTTCCCTCTTATCCTATCACTTGTTCCAAAGCAAAAACATCCCAGAGAGGAATGAGACATCTCCCACACCTTCCACCTTCCCAATCAGACAATTCACCCTTCCTTATCAAGCCACCTCCCTGCTGTAAGGTCTGGTCATACAGCCAGGATGGAGCTCAGTTGCCTCTACCCATCAAGCAGGACAATCTGGATCTCCACATACAGAGAGAAGGAGAAAGTGGACAGCATGGTTTCCTCTGGAGCCAGCATGGTGAATCAGAGCTTGGAGGCACATCCTCACTCCCCCAGATGAGTCAGTTCTGTCTGCCTTCTTCCCACAAGCCTCATGGCACCAGCCCAACAGCAGGACACTGCTCATGCAACCCTCCAGCCAAGAGGACCTTCTCAGCCAGATACCTATGGAGGCTTCCCAAATGGCAAAGCAAGGCAGGCAGGATGGGATATCACAGGGAGATATTTACTGAAGCTGGCAGCAGAGTCTGGGTGTAGGGCAGTGACTGGGATCCCTGTGCCACCACGGGAGTCCCAGGAGCCACCCTGCCCTCCAGGACACCTCCCTCAGAAGCAGTTGGTGTCCAGAAGCAGAATGTCTTTGCCTCAGGAGCTCAGTTTTAGTTTTTATTCTGTTCCAGGGCACTTCTCTCTCTGGTGAAATGTCACAGCCCAATTTCCACCTGCATCATGCCTGTGTTTGTCACCAACTCAGGTGGATATCATGTTCTCCTCAGAAGATCCAGAAGAGAAGGTGGAACTTAAGGAAAAGTGGGCNTGTCCAGAAGCAGAATGTCTTTGCCTCAGGAGCTCAGTTTTAGTTTTTACTCTGTTCCAGGGCACTTCTCTCTCTGGTGAAATGTCACAGCCCAATTTCCACCTGCATCATGCCTTTGTTTGTGTTTGTCACCAACTCAGGTGGATATCATGTTCTCCTCAGAAGATCCAGAAGAGAAGGTGGCACTTAAGGAAAGGTGGGCAGACAGATCGCAGGCGAGCTGCAGTCCCACTCTCCCCAGTGCAGACCCCCATCCATCAACTGTCCATCCTTGAAGGTCTGGGAGCCCTGCAAAAGCAGAGGAGCAGCCCACAGGGACACTTTGCTCCAAGCATGCTCGAACTGCGGTGACAGGGCCCACATGAGCCTCATGAACCTTGCTGAAACAAGGCCAAGTGTCAGGTCTTGCACGTGGGTCAGGACAAGCTCTGCTGTCAACACAGGCTGGGGAGAAAGGGCTGGAGATCAGCCTTGTGGAAGAGGACTTGGGGGTGCTGGTGGGTGAAAACCTGGACATAGCTGGCACCAACTGCTCACAGCCCAGAGCCAGCTGTGTCCTGGGCTGATCCCCAGCAGTGTGGGCAGTAGGGGCAGGGGATTCTGCCTCTCTGCTGTGCTCTGCCGAGACCCCACCTGCAGTGCTGGGGCCAGTTCTGGAGTCCTTAGCACAGCACAGAAAGTGATCAGTTGGAGAGGGGTCATAGCAGGCCACAGTGGGAGGGCTGGAAGCCCTCTTCTGTGAAGCCAAGCTGAGAGTTTGGATTGTTCAGCTTGGAGAAGAGAACGCTCCAGAGAGAGCTTCTGGTTGCTTTTCATCACTTAAATGGGCCTACAGGAAAGATGTGCAAGGATGATTTATTGGGGAGTGTCATGACAGGATGGAGTTGATGCCTTTAAACTGAAAGAGGGGAGATTTAGATTAAATGTGATGAAGAAATTCTTCACTGTCAGGGTAGTGAGACCCTGGAACAGGATGCCCAGAGAGGCTGTGGATGCTCCATGCCAAGTAGCATTCAAGTTGGGCAGGGCTCTGAAGAACCTGTTTTAGTTGAAGATAGTAATGACCATAGCAGGAGCTTGGCCCTTTCCAAACCAAACCACCTGATGATTCTGCAAGTGCCAAAGACAAAGGCTGTGTGCACAGCCAGCGGTTCTGCTCTCTGCCAGCTGCAGCTCCAGGCTTCACCCTGGGGTACTGGGGGCTGGATGGAGTGGGAAGAACAGCAGAACCTGATCTCCAAGTGTATTTACTTCCCAGATTCATCCTGTTAGCTGTCAGAGGTGAGTCCACACAAGGCCCTGGCTCTCCAGCCTCTGTGTTGGCACCAGGACTCCCAACCCAAGCAGCTGCAGCATGTCTGGGCAGAGCCCTCCTGTGTGAAGTGGGGATTCCCACAGCAGGAACAGGGCTCCATTCCATAAGTGCACCCAGCAAAACAGCTCCCTGCCGCATCCCTCAGGCGTGCCAAGGCATCCCACGCACCCTGGACTGAGTGAGACAAGGTCATGGCTGGAATCCCAGGATCTCACGGTGCCTGGGGACCATCTGCTGGAGAGCAGCAAGGCAGGAGAGCAGTGTTGCTTCCTGCTGCAGGAGGAGCTCATCACCAGCGCCGTGCTGATGGTCAAGGCCATCTGATTTCACTGGCATGTGGTTGCTGCCACGGCACAGCCCTGGCCGAGGATGGAAACACCAAAGATGCTATTCTTGGGTTTCTCATTATTGCAGCTAGTTATGGTTGCCTCTCCCTGCCCTGCCCACCACTTCATCTGGCCTTGCTGATCTTCACCCATCCAGCTGAGAACAAAGAATTAGGGAACCCCAGCATGGTGGGGGTTGGAAGGTACCTCTGGAGATCATCAAGTCCAGCCCCTGTGCTAGAGCAGGGGCACCCACAGCAGTTTGCCCAGGATCAAAATGTCCAGGCAGGTTTGGCATCTCTCCAGAGGAGACTCCACAACCTCCGTGGGCAGCTTGCTCCAGGGCTTCCAGCAAAGAAGTTTCTCCTCATCTTCAGATGAAACCTGCTGGGTTTCAGTTTGTGCCCACTGGCCCTTGTCCTGTTGCTGGGCAACAGTGTAGAGTCTGGCCAAGAAGATAATGGTTTCCTTGCTCATTAATAACATCCTCCAGACAAGCCTGAGCACCTCACACCTCGTGAGGAGCTCTGATAAGGTTGAGATGAGTCATTGATGTACACAAGATCCCAGGCTCCAAAAATTGCCACAGATCATGACACAGGTGCAGACAGGCATGCCACCATCATGTTGGATGTCACCCAGTTCCTGCTGTGCTGGGTGCTGAGGCCGCAGAGGCCCTCCTGTGCTGCTGTGTGCTGTCTCCATCCTCCTGCCTACCTGGTTCATCTTCAAAGTGCAGGAAGAGGAAACACCTTGTCCTCAGGACAATGAGAGCTCACCCCAACGAGGTAACACCAGCTGGTTGACATCCCAGAGCCAGGGGATGATGTAATTTCTCTCACAAGTGATGTTGAATCCCAAGGATAAGGATCATTCTCCTCCTGTGCAGCCAGATAGATATGGATGCTGATGGAGATGACCAGAGCAGCACAGTGCACACCCACACACCTCACTGGTGTCATCTCCTGTCCCTTCTTAGCCCACTGCCACCCTTTCTCCACTGCCACCCCACTCCAAACCACCTCCCTATCACCACCATCACTCCATCCCCACTGCCATGCCCTGTCCCCATTTTCACCTGCTGCCATCACCATCCTCTTCATCACTGTTTCCTCCCATCCCCACACTTCATGTCTCCAATGTCACCTCCTGTCCCCAAAGCCCTTGTTTCCACAGTCACATCATATCCCTACATCAGCCCCCTGTAGCCAGTGCCACCTTGGCGCCAGTGCCACCAACTGTCCCCACATGATCCCCATGTCCTCAGTGCTACAGGCCCCAGTGCCACCTTTTGTCCCACCAGTCACTTCATGTCCCCACTACATCACCCGTTTCTTCCACAACCTCATGTCCCCACTGTCACCTATCTCCCCTATCACCTCATCACCCCCATCCTCAGCGTCCCCATGTCCCCACAGCCCACATCCTCACTGTCACGCCTGTGCCGCCCGTGTTCGCTGTCACTCAATGTCCCCCGCTGTCTCTCAGTGTCGCGCACTGTCCCCCCTGCCCATCTCACTGTCCTCAGCACCTGTTCCCATTGTCCTCGCCGTCCCCACCGTACCACTGTCCTTACCGTCCCGCTGACCACTATCCCTACCATAGCACCCCCGACCCTCCGTCCCCACCGCCCCAATGTCCCCCGCCCGGGGGACACTACAGTCACCACGACCGACAACCCCCGGACCCCTCTCTCAGGCACCTTCCGCCCCGCCCCTCCTCTCTGTGACG
>VWZE01009719.1:407159-417805 GCA_013396675.1 Eubucco bourcierii | reverse complement strand
CGGCGGGGCGGGGCGGGAGCCCCCTGGGGGACCGGAGGACGGGGACACCCTTTTCGGGGCATTGCGCTGTGGGGCAGGGTGCCTGCTCCAGCATCTCTGTGGTGCAAAGCCCCCTCTAAGTGCACCGCTCCGTAGGGAAAGGGCCCTTCCTCTGGCTCCCCCTGTGGGGCAGGGTCCCCATCTCTGTGCACCGCTCTGTGAGGCAGGGTCCCTCCTCCAGCACTTCTGTGGGGCAGAGCCCCCTCCCTGTGCGTTGTTCTATGGGGCAAGGCGCCACCTTCAGCATCCCTGCGGGGCACAGCCCCCTCCCTGCTCATCGCTTTGTGGGGCAGAGCCCTGCTTGTGCCCTGCTCTCTGGAGCAAGGCTTTCCTGTGCATCTCTGTGTGGGACATGGGCCCTTCTGCAGCGACCCTGCGCAGCAAGGCCTCTCAGGCACTGCTCCGTGGGGCAGCACTGCTAAGGCAGGGGCATCCTCTCCTTGGAATTCCCCGTTAGGGACAGGTCACCCCCTTGCGACTCCACAGTCCCCTGTGGGGCAGTGACCCCCAAAGGGAAACGTCCCTGACCCTGACTGTGCCCTGCAGGGCAAGGCCTGTCCCTGCTGTCCCCAACGCAGACCCCTGTAGGGAAGGTCTTCCTCAAGGTGTCTGGGATGTGCTTTTGGGGTGTCTGGTAGCTCTGCGTGGATGTCATAAGATGCCTGCTTGCGGGACAGAGAGGACATGGAGGAGGGGCCAGCGGAGTCTCTGGCCCTGCTTGGGCCTGCATCACCTAGGAGTGACATAGGAGGGGGCTGGGTTGGCACAAAGAGACAGAGATGCGACTGTGTCCCCGGCACCCATCCTGCTGGGATGCCTTTGAGGAGGGGGAGCTCCTGGAGATCCAACCTCACGCTCAGCTCAGTCTCTGGGTCACTCCCATTCCCGGTAGCTGCTGGTTTGGAATCGGGCCTGTCCTTCTGCTTTCCTAGGGCCGAGACAGGACACTGCGGGTTCCTTTGGCTGGAGAACCAGAACACCCAGAAACGGGAAAAGCTGCCCCTCGCAGTTACCCGGGGCTGCTGTTCCTGCCCCGCAGGCTTGCAGGGAGCCCTCTCAGCATCCGCCGCTTCACTCTCTTTGCCAGGGGACACGCGTGGGTCCCACGGGACTGAAAACCGAGGGTGCAAACACACCTCCTGGGGTTTGGGAGTGGGGGGATGAGGGGGGTTGTTTAGCTGAGACTGTCTTTGTTTTGTTCTGGGCGTGTGGAGGAGAGCATCTCCATGGGTCCAGTTGTCCTGCGTGCCTGCGAGCGGTGCCAGCCCCTTCAGCGGTGCCAGCGTGTGCGTCTGGGGCTTATTTCCCCCCTCCCTTGTGCACCTTTGGCAGAGGGTTTGGATGACATCTTGCTCTGGCACGCTCCTCGCCTTTGATCTCAAGTTTCCTGCCATGTCTAACGTGTTCGGCAACACGCGAGCGAAGCCGGCTCCGCAGCTGCCAGCGAGGGCCATGGGGGTGCCTCCTCACCCCGCTTTTTCCCGGCCGGCTCCTACTCGCAGCTCCTGGCTTTCCTTTGTCTGTTGAGCCTCTGGGACAGGCTCTCGCGGCCCGGGGATGCTCTGAGCTGAGCAGAGGGAAGCACAAAACCTCCCGGCCCTTTGTTTCCAGCTCTTCGCAGGCTCAGCTGATTTTACGCGGCGTTCCCTGTGCCCAGGCAGATAAACCAGCTGCTGCCATCTCTTCGATTTCCCTCTGTTTCCTGGGTTATTCTGGGTGCTCTAGTTTGCAGGGAACATCTCCTGTCTGCAGGCTGTGCCAGAGGGATGTGGCAGCTCCCGCGAAGCGAGGCGAATTAGCCAGAAGTGAAACTGGAACATGTCGTGGTTGTCCTCTCACGTCTCCTTGGCTGAGCAGAGCCATGAGCTCTCAGCACACATTAAAATCCAGCTTCACCAACCCTTCTCATCCTCACTTGGAGGAGAAGTTCAACACCAGGTTGCATGACCCACTGCTGACTGTGGCTTGGGGGCTGGTGAGGACTGAGTAAGCCGAAGGAAACCCAGGTCCAGGCTCTGGCCTGGCTGAAATGAGCCTTTTTTTTATGCTTGACTTGTAAGGAAGCAAAGTAAAGGATTTAATATTATTCTTTTTCACACTTCTGTCTGTCTCTGTTGTCCTGTGTGTCAGATTTGACAGCAAGAGTGTGCCCAAAATCCATGTTAAGGCTCCTTTATCGTGGGTGGTGTAAACAGAGCTACCCTGAGCGTGTCAAACAACCCCTGAGTAAATCGGGTTATTTGCTCTATCACTTTATTCATACAGGTTAGGTGCTCCAGCTGATGCATCTAGAGTGCTATGCCATCTGGAGCAAAAATTAAATACAAATTTGGCCCCCAGCCCGGAAAAAATAACAAGCCTTTGCCTCCAGTAGCTGGCGGCAGAAGAATACAGCCCCTAACAGAAGAAATGCTTGGGGGCAATGTGGAAAGAACCCAAAATATGCTAACAGAGGTATTTAAACACGAAAAAAAAAAAGTTGGAAAATAACTCCTCCTACCCTTGCAGTGTATGCTGAAAGCAGCCAGGAGGGATGGTGTTGTGGAGCTGATGCCCACAGGTGGAGGTTCTGGTCCCTGAGCAGGTATAGAGGTGCTGGGTCTCCTGGGCTTGCTGTCAAAGGAAGTCATTTCCACAACTTCCCAAAGCTCTACCTGACCACCAGCTTGGGTTTGTTTATTTTGTTGCTGCTAAGCCTGGTAAAAGTTTATGGCTGGCCCACTGGCTAGGACTTTGCTTCTCATCTCCAGCAGGGTTTGGATGCTCTAGGTCTGCTGGTTAGGTCACTGATGTTGTTGTGTGGTCAAAGGCTGTCTCTGACTGGGGAGGACAAGCTGTGGAGGTGGGTAAGCTGTGGTGGGCCTGTACAGCTCAGGCTACAGTCCATTCACCTCCCAGTATGACTGGAGATAACCTGCGATGGACTAGCTGTGAAGGACACCTTGATCAACATGCTCTGGATGTTGTGGCACCTGTCTGAGCTTCAAATGAGGAAAGGCCTATGGCACATAGGATGATGACTGCTAGTTGCTGTTGCTGTTCTTGGCCAGAGCAATGGTCCTTACCATGTCTAGGGGGAGAGGCAGGTGATGGAGAGAAGGTTGAGGGTCACGTTGCGAGGAAGTTTCAGAGCTGCTTGTGAGGCATCATCAAACTGTGAGAATGAACTGAACCTGGAGATTTTACCCAAGAAGAACTGGTGTTTCCAACTGATGTCCTGGACTAAATGATTTGTTGGGTGGTATAAGGACACCTGGCTTTGCTAGGAGGGTTTTCCTGCTCATGGACCACCTCAGCACATGTTCCCTCTTAGGTCATCCCTCCCAATGGAGGCCCAACCCTCACTTCCACATCGACCGTATGGCAGAAGATGTGTTGCAAATGATTAGCTTGTAACCATAAATCACCACCTGGATATTGGAAAGCTAGAGAGTGGCACAGCTGTGTGCCCACATCTCCTCCTTCTCCCACTACCGTGACCTAAAAGGCTTCAGCCATGGAATGACAGGGTTTGGCATGGCTGAGACAAGGTCCTCTCTCGCTGGGTCAGACTCTTGCTGTCTCTTACTGGGTACACAGTAAACACAGGTAACCCCATCCCATGGGCCAGCATAGGAGGTGCAGATGCTTCTGGTGGTCTTCAACCACCTTGTAACTGTCAGTGTGAAAGCCTGGAGGGTGGTTTTTCTGTTTGGAGCTTCCGTTTGTCTTCAGGTGCCTTGGTGTCAGCCATGGTTGGTGTTGCTGAGCTGGGTTTCTGTTTGTTTTTGTTTCCTGCAATCACTCATTGTAAAGCTGAGTGGTGTTGACATCGGTTAACATCTACCTTGCCTAGACTTCCTTCCCCTGTCCCTTCTTAGTGACATGGCCCTACAACTGCTCAGACTTCTCGTTGGGAGTGGCCACCCTGCCTGCAGGCTCGCCCTGCCTCACTGACACTGCTCTCCAGTGACATCAGCGATGATGCCATGCAGGAGCTTATCTGCTGTCACCTGAGCCCAGCATTGCCTCTTGCTTGGTGGAGAAATGCAGGTGGTCCCATCAAAGGCATGCTTGAGGAGAAGGTGCCAAACCCCCACCATGGGTGGAGGCTGAGCTGGATCATTCTGGAAGGCTTTACCCTCTCTTAGAGCGATGACATGAGCCACCAGCATTTCATTTCTCTGCCTCTATGGACATAGTTGATTTCTGTCAAAGCAAAAGAAGAAATCCCAGGAGTTCCAACCACACCTCAAGGGTGGCTGTGTCCCGTTAATGAGCTGCTGATGGTGCCAGAGGGATGTCAACAGAAGAGCAGCTGGCCAAAGCACCTCAAAGGAATGGCAGCAATGGCCGTGGTGGTGCTGAGGACACCGCGGCTGTGAAACTCCTGAGGTAGGGATCATGGAATCATAAAATGGCTTGAGCTGGAAGGAACTTTGAAGAGGAGCCATGGCAGAGGAGGAGCACTTGGGGAGGACAGCCAAGCCAGCCAAGCCAGAAGCCTCGGTGTCATTGTGTGGATGAGTGGTGTGAGCCCACGGTCCAGATTAGCTGCCAGCAGCTGCCTTGGCGTAGCCAAAGGCTTTAAGGTCTCAGGTTGCTCCGCGGCTGGAGCTAAAACTGGATCAGCCTTCGGAAAACGCAGGCGAGACACCGAGGAGCAGGAGGAGGAGCAAGGACCGGGAAGCCCCGAGCAGGGAAGTCCTTCAGCCAGTCACTTTTTCTGCTCCAGCTCTGGGGAAGGAAGCAGGAATAACTTCTCCTGGTTTCTTTTTCATCCCCGTGGAGGATTAATCTGCCGCTAATGCAGCTTTTGACTCGCAAAGCGCCTTAGAGGAAGCAGTGCCAGGAGGGTGCGTTGGCAAGAGAGAAACTGAAAGTGCTGGGAGCAGGCACGATCCTGCTGCAGCCTGCAGGCAGCTCGGGGCTGCTGCTGCTCTCCCTACCCACTGATACTGGGGGCTTTCCCATCTGCCCACCTTGGGAGAGCATTTAGGGGAAAACAGAGGACGGGAATCCACAGGCGTGGAGGTTTGGCCTCTTTGATCGCTCTGTTTGAAGCCAGAAGGAGCAGCCCAGCAGGTAGGATGATGGTTGAAGCCAAACTACTCCTCAAAGTCAGGTGGGAGGGAGCGTGGTCACCCATCTGACAGCTTCCAACTCCGATAAGCTCATCCCAGCTCTCTCCCAACCCCTCTGCCTGTCCTCTTGGTGCTTGCAGCCTGCACAAAATTCGATTGCCGGCGTAGGGAAGGGATCGAATTAAACTCTTCCCCACGCAGAGCCGTCTCGCTAGCAGAAGAAGGTTTCCGAGGCGCTTTAAAGACTCGCATTTTGCCATTGTTCGGTACAAAATCCGCTGCCAGGCCGGGCTTCCCCCGGGGCAGTTTCCTGGCTCATTGGTTATTAACGCAGCTGCGAGGTTGGGCTTGTTTTGTGTTTGCTTTTTTGAGCTGAGAAGCGCTGGATTAGGAGCCGACATCTGGGTCCCTCGGCGTCTAGAATACGAGATGAGGGGTTTGGAGGCTGTGTGACAGCAGCGGGCCCGGATCGCACAGCGACGGGTGGCTTTTGTGGCTGAATAAGTAAAGCTCGTCTGACTCCAGAGCTGTCGGAGCTTGTCCCTGGGTGCTGGCTGCCAGCTGAGCCCTTCTTCCCAGCCCCGCACCAAAAAATAACCCCTCACTTCTGAGGGGTTCTGAGCCTTGCTGGGGGCGGCGCCTTGGAAGTAAAAGCGAAAAAATTGGAGCATTTCGTTGGCTGCGGCTTTGGCAGTTGTCGTGTGCTCCCCACCGCGCTCAGGGCTTCCCCCTCGCATCTTCCTCCGTGCATCTCATCTCCTGCAGCATCTCCCCCCCCTGCATCTCATCTCTTGCCGCATCTCCCTCCCTGCATCTCATCTCTTGGAGCATCTCCCCCTCCGTGCATCTCATCTCTTGCATCATCTCCCTCCCCTGAATGTCATGTCCTGTAGCATCTTACAGTTTGGGCTCGATGATCCTAAAGGTCTTTTCCAACCTGGTTGATTCTGTGATCTTCCTCCCCTGCATCTCCTGCAGCACCTTCGCCCTGTGTCTCCCACAGCATCCTCTCTCTTGAAACCTGGAGAGGGGGATGGGTCTGGAGGTGTCCTAGCACTGGGTGGTATATTCCAATCTATATGAGCCTTGGATACTAAAACTGGGAGCAGAGTGCTGTAAGATGTCAGGAGCTGGGTTTTGTTTTCCCAAAGCCAAGAGACTGTTTCTCTGTGCCTGAGGACACAAACCCGTCTTGGTATCCCCTTAAATTGGGCTGGAGCAGGGGAATTCTGTTGCCATCTCATCAAGCACCTCCAGAAGGAGTGGTTTTACGGCAAGCCCTGATGAGGTTGAGTCCTGGTTTAACCTGAGAATGAAACTTGAATCTCTTTCAGTTTCTGTTTTGAGTGGAATTTACCAGAGTAAAGAAGGAAACACTGACATAAGTTTGCATTCTTTGTTTGAAAACTTTTGTTTTCTAACTGAAGTGACTTTTCCTCACCAGAGGATCATCTGAATCCTGTTGGCTTGAAGCCTCTTTTGAGTTTTGTTTCATCTGAGCCATTAATGTTTCTCTTAAGAGCCACAATATTCAACTTAGGAGGTAGCTGTGGTTGGTATCTCAAACCAGGTTGCTTGTTGCCTGCTTCATCTTCCAGCTGGAACCATGAATTATCCACTGCAGCCTGTTCACACAAGGATGCTCTGTGAGATTTCTTCCACCTAAATAATGTGGCTTGTGAAGCTGTGGGGGTGAAGGGTGCTGTGAAGCTGGCTGAAGCTCAGTTTTTGTGTGAGTTGCCCCATTTGCTGCTTAGAAGTTAGTCCAGGTGGGCAAGAATGTCAACAGCATCCTGTTCTGGATCAGTGCTCTTGTGACCAGCAGGACCAGGGAAGTGATTGTACCTCTGTACTCAACACAAGTGAGGCCACACCTTGAGTACTGGTTTCAGTTTTAGGGCCACTTAGTCTAAGAAGGACATTGAGTTGCTGAAGTGTGTCCAGAGAAGGATGACAAAGCTGGTGAAGGGTATGGAGAACAGGTCTGGTGAGGAGCAGCTAAGGGAACTGGGGTTGTTTAGCATGGAGAAAAGGAGGCTGAGGGGAGCTCCCTACTCCTGAAAGGAGTTTGGAGTGAGGTGGGAGTAGGTTTCTTGTAGCAAGTGATGGGGCAAGAGGTAACAGCCTCAAGTTGTACCACACAAGGTTTAGGTTTGCTGTCAGAAGAAACTTCTTGACAGAAAGAATTCTCAAAGAATTCTGGAACAGGCTCCTCAGGGAGGTGGTTGTATCCCCATCCCTGGAGGTGTTTATGTTTAAAAGATGTGGTGCTAAGGGGCATGGTTCAGCACTAGCCTTGGTGGAGTTGGACTCCAGGATCTTAAAGGTCTTTTCAGCCAAAACAATTCTGTCATTCAAAGTTTGCCTTCATTTTACCAGTAAAGTAAGGCTGTCTACAGCCAGTGCAAAACAAGCTGGGGCTTTGGGGATGGAGATTTTTTGACCAGGCCATCATTCCCTCAAGAGTAGTACCCCAAAAAAGAGTCTCAGCGCTCACCCAAGGTGAGATCCTGCCTTTTGGCTGCAGCCAGGTGAGCTGACTTGGGCTCCCTTTGGATACCAGCATCCCTCTGTGCTACTGCTGTGGAAATTCCTCTTTTCCATCCCAAACCCAGCTCTGGTGAGGGTTTGTGGGCGAGGACTCGCTGTGTGGCAGCCATCTCTGCAGGCTGCTCTCTTGCCTTTGTTTACATCTGGTAGAAAACTTCTGAAATTTACTGGTGAGGGAGTAATTCTAATCCCTTTCAATGAGATCAGCGGATTAGTGTCTCAGCCGCTTATAAAATTGTGAGGATTAGCTGAGCCTTCCCCCCCCTTTTTCTCTCCCTGCGCCACCTAACGTCACCGCCGTGTGTTAAAAGGGGATCTCTGCGCTGTTACTAAGAGCTGAAGCAGTTCATAGCAGCTTGTGCCAATGGGAGCCTTTCAAAACAATCTCTTCATCCTCTCCCTCTCTCACTTTGGCTTTTTGTGCAATATTAGGGTTTGTTTCTTTCTTTTTTCCAGCCTTCCCGGCAGCCCTTGAGCAGATACCTTGGGTTTGTGTGGCTTGGCTGCGTTGCGGCGCCCGTGCGGGTAAGTAGGGACCAGACCCAAAAGCTTTTCATGGTAGTGACTTGCAAGTTTGGGGGAGCCACCAAGCTGAGTGCTGTGGTCAACATGCCTGAAGGATGGGTTGTCATCCAGAAGGTCCCAGATAGGCTGGAGAAGTGCGTCTGAGGGAACATAATGAGGCGCAACAAGGCCAAGTGCGAGGTGTTGCATGTGGGTCAGGACTATCCCCAATATCAACACAGGCTGAAAGATGAAGGGCTGGAGAGCAGCCCTGTGGAGGACTTGAGGGTGCTGGTGAGTGAAGACCTGGACATGAGCTGGCAGCAAGTACTGCAAGCCCAGAGACAGCTGTGTCCTGAGCTGATCCCCAGCAGCGTGGGCAGCAGCTGAGAGGAGAGGATTCTACCCCTCTGCTGTGCTGTGCTCTGCTCTGCTGAGACCCCACCTGCAGTGCTGGGGCCAGCTCTGGAGTCCTTGGTGCAGCAGAGATAAAGACCTGTTAGAGTGAGGCCAGAGGAGGCCACAGCAATGCTGGGAGGCCTGGAAGGGCTCCTGTCTGAGGGCAGGCTGAGAGAGTTGGGGTAGTTCATCCTGGAGAAGAGAAGGCTCCAGGGAGACCTTCTGTGGGCTTGTCTGTCCTTAAAGGGGCTGATCAGATAGCTGAGGACAAATTTTAAACAAGGACTGTTGTGAGAGGACAAGGGGTGATGGTTTGAAAGTAAAAGGAGATTCAGACTAGAGACAAAGGAGAGATTTTTTTTACCCTGAGGATGGTGTGACACTGTCCCAGGTTGCCCAGAGAGGTAGTAGATGTCCCATGGCTGGAACCATTCCAGGACAGGTTATTTGGGGCTGAGAGCAACCTGCAGATGTCCCTGCTGAATGCAGAGGGGTTGGATCAGATAGTCTTTAAGGTCCCTTCCAACCCAAACCATTCTGTGATTCTATGGAAGTCCCATATGGGGATGAACAGATCCTGACAAAGCTGTTACCTCACAAGCTTGTCACTTATTACGAAGGATTTGGGCTGTCATGGTCCACCCCCAGAGTGGGACAGGGGGTTTGGGTGGTTGGGATGCTCCTACCCAGCTGGCTGCAGCGGTGGGAGCATACTGCTCTCCACACACCCAACATTCTCCTATCCTCTTAATTCCAACCTGTGCTTTCATTAGGACATGGTCAGTGAATGGCTCATGGGAAGGCCTCACAGGGAGCTAAGGTGGAGGAGGGTTTAGTCCAGAGCCTGTTGCTGTGTCTGCTGGTGCAGCATCACCCCTGCCTGTCCCTGCAGGGTGCTCTTTAAATGCCTTTTCTCCCGGGTCGGTGGCTGCGCAGTCGCTTGACCTACGTGAGCCAGGCAATCCCCAAGTGCCGAGTGGTGGAAGCTCCCAGCCAGGAATTTCTGGCCCCGACCCAACCTGCTTTCAGAGGCAAGCTTTTAAATATATACAAAGGCAAGCTCATAATTTCCACTCTGCTAATGAGGCCACGGTGTTTTCATTGAGCTGTGCCAGTAGGCGCTGCGGTGGCATTTTCACAACCTTGTCCGCTGAATCCAAATGGGATTTGACATGGCAGCCCCTGCCATGCCAAGGAGAACTGCCTGCTCCCCTGGAATTTCAATGATGCTCCTTGCTGCTACCCAAAACACCCAATGCTGGTGGGGCCTTTCCTGGCTGGGCCCTTCCTGATCTGTAACTGCTCGAGAGAGTCCAGCGCAGAGCCACAAAGATGAGTACGAGAATGGAACATCTCTGTTACATTAGAGCCTGAGGGAGCTGGGGCTCTGCTGCCTGCAGGGAAGGAGCCTGAGGGATGACCTCATTCATGTGTATAAATATGTAAAGGGTGAGTGCCAAGAGGATGGAGCCAGGCTCTGCTTGGTGATGCCTGATGACAGGACAAGGGGCAGTGGGTGAAAGTTGAGGCATAGGAAGTTCTATGGAAACATGAGGAGGAATTTCTTCACTGTCAGGATGGCAGAACCCTGGAACAAGCTGCTCAGGGGGGTTGTGGAGTCTCCCTCTCTGGAGATCTTCAAGACCTGCCTGGATGTGTTTCTGTGTGATCTGTTCTAGGTGATCCTGCTCTGGCAGGGGGGTTGGACTGGGTGACCTTGTGAGGTCACTTCCAGACTCTGACATTCTGTGATTCTGTGGTGGGCCTGGCAGGACCTATAATGGAATCTGAACATAGTGGGTATTGAAAGGGACCTCTGGAGGTCATTGAGTCTGCTAAAGCAAGTTAATTTAGAACCATTGAAATAACTAAATAATGCATAGGTCGTAAGTATGAATTTCAGCTAGTCTGCAGGGCTGTGGTGAGACCACATCTGGAGCACTGTACCCAGTTCTGGACTCCCCAGTTCAAGAGGGGCAGGGATATACTGGAGTGAGTCCAATGGAGGCTACGAGGATGCTGAAGGGACTGGGACATCTGAGGAGTAAAGGCTGAGAGACATGGGGCTGTCTAGCCTGGAGAAGAAAAGGC
>VWZE01009719.1:352396-406921 GCA_013396675.1 Eubucco bourcierii | reverse complement strand
TTTAAACAAGGACTGTTGTGAGAGGACAAGGGGTGATGGTTTGAAAGTAAAAGGAGATTCAGACTAGAGACAAAGGAGAGATTTTTTTTACCCTGAGGATGGTGTGACACTGTCCCAGGTTGCCCAGAGAGGTAGTAGATGTCCCATGGCTGGAACCATTCCAGGACAGGTTATTTGGGGCTGAGAGCAACCTGCAGATGTCCCTGCTGAATGCAGAGGGGTTGGATCAGATAGTCTTTAAGGTCCCTTCCAACCCAAACCATTCTGTGATTCTATGGAAGTCCCATATGGGGATGAACAGATCCTGACAAAGCTGTTACCTCACAAGCTTGTCACTTATTACGAAGGATTTGGGCTGTCATGGTCCACCCCCAGAGTGGGACAGGGGGTTTGGGTGGTTGGGATGCTCCTACCCAGCTGGCTGCAGCGGTGGGAGCATACTGCTCTCCACACACCCAACATTCTCCTATCCTCTTAATTCCAACCTGTGCTTTCATTAGGACATGGTCAGTGAATGGCTCATGGGAAGGCCTCACAGGGAGCTAAGGTGGAGGAGGGTTTAGTCCAGAGCCTGTTGCTGTGTCTGCTGGTGCAGCATCACCCCTGCCTGTCCCTGCAGGGTGCTCTTTAAATGCCTTTTCTCCCGGGTCGGTGGCTGCGCAGTCGCTTGACCTACGTGAGCCAGGCAATCCCCAAGTGCCGAGTGGTGGAAGCTCCCAGCCAGGAATTTCTGGCCCCGACCCAACCTGCTTTCAGAGGCAAGCTTTTAAATATATACAAAGGCAAGCTCATAATTTCCACTCTGCTAATGAGGCCACGGTGTTTTCATTGAGCTATGCCAGTAGGCGCTGCGGTGGCATTTTCACAGCCTTGTCCACTGAATCCAAATGGGATTTGACATGGCAGCCCCTGCCATGCCAAGGAGAACTGCCTGCTCCCCTGGAATTTCAATGATGCTCCTTGCTGCTACCCAAAACACCCAATGCTGGTGGGGCCTTTCCTGGCTGGGCCCTTCCTGATCTGTAACTGCTCGAGAGAGTCCAGCGCAGAGCCACAAAGATGAGTACGAGAATGGAACATCTCTGTTACATTAGAGCCTGAGGGAGCTGGGGCTCTGCTGCCTGCAGGGAAGGAGCCTGAGGGATGACCTCATTCATGTGTATAAATATGTAAAGGGTGAGTGCCAAGAGGATGGAGCCAGGCTCTGCTTGGTGATGCCTGATGACAGGACAAGGGGCAGTGGGTGAAAGTTGAGGCATAGGAAGTTCTATGGAAACATGAGGAGGAATTTCTTCACTGTCAGGATGGCAGAACCCTGGAACAAGCTGCTCAGGGGGGTTGTGGAGTCTCCCTCTCTGGAGATCTTCAAGACCTGCCTGGATGTGTTTCTGTGTGATCTGTTCTAGGTGATCCTGCTCTGGCAGGGGGGTTGGACTGGGTGACCTTGTGAGGTCACTTCCAGACTCTGACATTCTGTGATTCTGTGGTGGGCCTGGCAGGACCTATAATGGAATCTGAACATAGTGGGTATTGAAAGGGACCTCTGGAGGTCATTGAGTCTGCTAAAGCAAGTTAATTTAGAACCATTGAAATAACTAAATAATGCATAGGTCGTAAGTATGAATTTCAGCTAGTCTGCAGGGCTGTGGTGAGACCACATCTGGAGCACTGTACCCAGTTCTGGACTCCCCAGTTCAAGAGGGGCAGGGATATACTGGAGTGAGTCCAATGGAGGCTACGAGGATGCTGAAGGGACTGGGACATCTGAGGAGTAAAGGCTGAGAGACATGGGGCTGTCTAGCCTGGAGAAGAAAAGGCTGAGAGGGGGTCACACTAATGTTTACAAATATCTGAAGGGTGGGTGTCAAGAAGAAGGGGCCAGGCTTTTTTTTCAGTGGTGTTCTCTGATAGGACAAGGGCCAATGGACACAAACTGGAACCCAGAAAATTCCACCTCAACATGAGGGGAAATTTCTTTACTGTCAGGGTGATAGAACCCTGGACCAGGCTGCCCAGGGAAGTTGTAGAGTCCTCCTCTGGAGATTTTCAAGACCCACCTGCATACACTCCTGTGTGACTTGCCCTGGGTAATCCTCCTTTAACAGGGATGTTAGGCTTGATGATCTCAGGAGATCCCTCCCAAGCCTTACCATTCTATGGTTGTGTACAGGTTTCTGTCACTCCTCTAAAGTACAGTGTCTTGATCCAAATGGCAGATGTCACTGAACCACTCCTTTAGCTTTCATATCCCTGTTGTAGTTCTTTCCTTTGCTCTATAGAAGCTGTTGTCTAACTTCACATGGCAAAATGTAAACTCAAAGAACAGGGAAACCAACATCCATCTTCATAGCACAAGTGACTGAGGCCTTGACCAGCCTGGTCTAGTGCAAGGTGTCCCTGCCCATGGCAGGGGAGTTGGGACTAGACAGTCTTTAAGGTCCCTTGCAACCCAAACCATTCTCTGATTCTATTACAGGAATAGAAAATGTTGCTAGAGCATTTTTTACACAATCCCAACCTTACATTAAAGCTTTCAGGATCTTTTTCCTTGCATTTCATCTCCAGGCAGCTTTCCAACTCAAATTCCACCATTTTGCTGAATATGGGGAAGGGTGAGAATGGATTGAAAGAGGGATAATGATATTTGAGGGAGGGAAAGTCTCTGTTTTAAAGGGTGGATATTAAAGATGCTTGTCTGAACAGTGTGAAGTGGCAATTTGAGACCCAGACTGGCTGGCAGTTTCTTTAACTCGTTGCGAAAAAAACAAACTTGAGGACTTCCAGGCATTATGTACTCTCTTCATGGTATCACAGAATGGTAGGGGTTGGAAAAGACCTCTGGAAATCCACCCCACCCCTGCCAGGGCAGGTTCACCTAAAGAAGGTCACAGAGAAACACATCCAGTTGGGTTTTGAATGACTCCAGCACCTCTCTGAGCATCCTGCTCCAGTGCTCCACCACTCTTAAATAACGTAAGTTCCTCCTCATGTTTAGATGCACCTTTAGAAAGGCACCAGAGGCAGTCTGCCTGTATGCTGCTAAGCCCACCCCTTAGTGCCACTCATCTGTTTTACCTTCTTGTAGGAAATTCAGCACCAGGGAATTTGGAGCCATCCCCCAGCAAACTATTCCACCCCTGAAAGTCCCCTCAGTGGTTTTGAGCTGCACTGCCCGAGGAGGCCCCCGTAACCTTGAAGCAGCCAGGGGAGTATTTAGCAGGTTTTGTTCAGTCAGCTGCAGGAAAAAATGCAAAGTTTAAGGAACTCTCTCCAAAGTTTGTTGTTTCATTGGGGGGGAGTTGTTTGGTTTTTTTGATAAATGAGTCCTTCAGCAGCAGCAACACAGCTGTAACTTGGGGTTTTACTTGTGTGGGGCTGAATTTATGAGAAGCTCGTGGACAAAGCAACAACCTTAAGCCAAGCAGGAGGTGATGCTGTGCACTGACATGTGGTTATCCATCATCTCCTGCTTGCAGAGTCTTGAGGTGTGAATATCTCTGAATTTTAAGGTCACTTAACTTTCTGCATCCCACTGAGGTCACAACCACGGTGGTGAGGAGATGAGGGGACTCCAAGGCATTGCCTTTGGTGCTGAGACTGTGGCACAGAGGAGATGTGTGCTTTGGGTTTGTACTTTGCAAAGCTGGGAGGAGTGGCTGGCGTCCTTTCAGGCTGTGCTGTGTTCAGCCAGACCTGGACAGGCTGCAGAGTTGGGGGAGAGGAAACTCATGAAGTTCAACAAGACCAAAAGTAGAGTCCTGCACCTGGGGAGGAATAACCTCCTGCTCCAGGACAGCTGCAGGGCTGACCTGCTGGAAAGCAGCCCTGTGGAGAGTGACCTGGGAGTGCTGGTGGACAAGTTCACCATGAGCCAACAGTATGCTCTTGTGGCCAAAAAGGCAAAATGGTCTCTTGAGGGACATAAAGAAGAGTGTGGCCAGCAAGTTGAGGAAGGTTCTATTCTGCCTCTGCTTTGCCCTAGTGAAGACACATCTGGAGTACTGAGTCCAGTTCTGGGCTTCTCAGTTCAAGAGACACAGGGAATTACTGGACAGAGTCCAGCAGAGACTACAAAGATGATTCAAGGACTGGAGCATCTCTGTGAGGAAGAGAGGCTGAGAGACCTGAGGCTGTTTAGCCTGGAGAAGAGTAAACTGAAAGGGGATCTGACCAATGCTCAGTAAGGGCTAAACGGTGTGGAGCAAGAGAATGGGGCCAGACTCTTGTCAGTGGTGGCTTGCAACAGGACAAGGGGCAGCAGGAACAAGCTGGAACCCAGGAGGTTCCAGCTGAACAGGAGAAAAAGCTTGTTTGCTGTGAGGGTGCTGGAAGCCTGGAGCAGGCTGCCCAGAGAGGTTGTGGAGTCTCCTTCTCTGGAGAGATTCCAAACCTTCCTGGGCATTGTGATCCTGGGCAAAGTGCTATGGGTGATCCTATTTTAGCTGAGGGATTGCACTTGATGGTCCAGAGAGGCCCTCTCCACCCCCTACCATGCTGGGATTCTGTGATCTCCATCAGGTACCTTGCTTAGCCACTTCTGGGAGTGGAAAACTTCCCATTTTCAGCTGAATTGTGAGGGTTTTGTGATCCTTGCAGACACTTTTGCTTGTGCTGATCCTGTGGGAATGAAGCACTTTGTGTCCCATTCCCGTGTGGCTCTGGGGTGGGATTTTGTAGATTCTAAAGTGTTGCAGAAGCCCCCTCCCGGGTCTGTGTTAGCAGAGGAGAAGGAAGGGTATGCAGTCCCACTCCCCAAAGCCCAGCCCTTCGGTTAGAGGCAGGGGAAGGGCAGGCTGACGGCACAGCTCAGCTTTCCGTGTGTCAGGACAATAGCAGAGGGCAGTGACGTGGCGTTGGGGTGAATTCCCGGCAGGCTGAGCTCCGGATTTGTTTGGCTTTTCCTGAATGCTGTCAGCATCTCAAAACACAACCCTCCAGTGTCCACACAGGCTTTGGGGACAGCTTCTCCACGAGATTTAGGTTAATGACCTTTTCCCAGTGCTCAGAGAGCAGTTTTTTCACCTTTCTGTACCCTGCTCCTTCACTTTCACCACGGCTGTAACTGGTGTGGTTACAGGGCTCCGTGCAGAGCATTCCTGAGGAGTGCAAGCCAGGCTCCGGGAGCAGACGGCAGCAGCATAAAGAGGAATTCTTCCCTCTCAGGCCTCATGCTGCTTTGCCACCACGAGGCTTTATGGCCATCTGGATCCCCTTTCAGATTATGTGTGTTCCTCCTCCCTCCACCCCCCCCCAAAAAAAAATAAATCCATAACCTAGCAACCTTCCTTAGTGCAGAGGAGAGCATTGTGCCCTCCTGCATCCCAAATCGTGCTGCCTGTGCTCCGGCTGCCTTCAGCACTGCTGCCATTCCCTTCGTGGGTTGCATGCCTCCTCCAGGACTTTGTAGGGATTATTGATCCCAGGATCTTACACTGATTTATGGGGGGTGGGGGGGTGTTTCCACATTAAAGGAGCTTGGGAAATGGAGGAAAAAAGGTTTCAGGAGGTCATTAAGTCCATCTGCTTCTCACTGTAAAGGAGCAGAGAAGGCTGACTGCTCTTCTGCTCCACACAGAGAGATTTGCTTTTGTTCAGCCTGAAGATGACTTGGATCAAAGTGAGGTCTTCTTCCAGGTGTGAGACTAGAAGACCCTATTGTATTCCAGTACTGAAAGGGACCCATCAGAAAGCTGGGGACAGACTTTTTATCAAGGCCTGTTGTGACAGGACAAGTGGTGATGAGAGGAGATTTGGAGTGGCAGAAAGAAGTATTTGACCCTAAGGGTGGTGAGACCCTGGCCAGGTTGCTTGGAGAGGTGGTAGATGCCCCATTGCTGGAGCCATTCCAGATTGTCTGGGGCTCTGAGCAACCTGCTCTAGGTGCAGGTAGGATGCCTGACTTCAGTCATGGATTTTGGTGCTTTGCTTGGTCTAATCCTTCAAGTTTTCAGTCCATGCCTGTTGTTAATGCTGTAGCATTTGAACATGGCATAGTGCTGCTCACTGCATGATGGTGCTTCACGGAGCACCACAGCAGCAGGCAGGGATGGAGGCAGGAACAGGGTGATGAGGTGCCAGTCCTGGGGGCTCCCACCTTCTGCTTTCCTCCACCATGATCATGGACAGGGCTGGGGGCAGGAGAAGCCAGGAGCACATCCTTTCCCACCACACTTTCAAGAGGAAGAGTGAGCTCAGCAGGTCATGACGTGGGATTTGGGATGGAGCCTGCCAGGAAAAAAGGGAAAAAAAAAATCTGGAAAAAGGCCCCAGGGCTGATGGGGAAAAATTCCTGCAGAGTTATTTCATCCTGAGGAGGAAACTGAGCCATGCACGGGCAGCTGGCCTGCACCTTCCGAAGTGAGACGCTGCTGGCTTCAGACCCTCCCCATTTGCCATTTCCATTCCGGTGGGAGCTCGAGCAGGGCTCTTTTCCAAACTCTGCTTCCCCCCTCCTGCAGCCCAGTTAAAAAAGCTCTATTGATGTTACTTTTTTTTTTTTTTTCTTGTTTTTTTTTCCCCTTTTTTTTTTTTTTTTCCCTGGAACTTGCCAAACCAGCCCTGAGCAAACCTCTGGTTTGCTCATATCGACACTGAGTGAAAGCATTTGACATTAAACGCACTGATGGAAGCTGCCCCTGGCCTGTTTTCTTCTAATATCTCCTCCAGTGGCAACAAAAATACCTATACCTTTAGAGGTGCTCTTCAATGTCAAGGTCTTAGAATCATTTGTCTGATAAACTGTCCAGGATCAAAAGCTCTTGCTGAAAATTGAGGGACGTGGTTTAGTGGTGATCTGGAAGTGTTGACTTAATGGTTGGACTCCGTGATCTTAAAGGTCTTTTCCAATCAAGGCAATTCCATGATTCTATGATTACAGAAACACAGAATGGTGGGGGTTGGAAGGGAGCTCTGAAGACCATTGAGTCCAACCAGGGTCAGGACCACCTGAGGAGGTCACACAGGAACACATCCTGTGGCAGGCCCTGAAAGGATCCAGAGACAGAGACTCCACTGCCACCTGTCTGGGCAGCCTGTTCCAGCGCTCTGCCACCCTCACAATGAAGAAGTTCCTTCCCCTGTTTAGATGGAACTTCCTATGTTCAAGTTTGTGCCCGTTGCCTCTTGTCCTGTTACTTGGCACCACTGAACCCAATCCTCTTTAACTAAGGCAGAATCTTCCTTTGTCCTGACTTCCTGTGTGGTCTTGGAGGTCTGAGCCTGAGGGCTGTCTTTAGAAGTAGTGAAGACTGAGGCAAAGGTGGAATTCAGTAACTCTGTCTTCTCTGCATCCTTGGGCACCAGGGTCACCAGGTCACCCACTTCATTCAGCAGTGGGCTCACATTTCATCTAGTCATCCTTTTGCCTACAGTGTACTTCATAGAGTCATAGAATGGTTCAGGTTGAAAGGGGTCGCCGAGATGTCTGCTCCAACCCCCCTGCCATGGGGCACTGCCCAAGACCTCATCCAGTCTGGCCTCAAACATCTCCAGGGAGGAAGCATCCACAACCTCTCTGGGCAGCCTATTCCAGAGTCTCCCACCACTGTCATCCTGAAGAACTTCTTCCTAAGATCCAGTCTAATTCTGCTCTCCTTAGCTTAAAACCATTGCCCCTTGTCCTGTCTCTAGACACCATCGTGATAAGTCCCTCTGCAGCCTTCCTGGAGCATCCCTTCAGGTATTGGAAGGCAGCTCTAAGGTCCCACCTGAGCCTTCTCTTCTCCAGGCTGAATACCCCCAACTTCCTCAACCTGTCCTCATAGCAGAGGTGCTTGAGCCCTTGGATCATCTTTGTGGCCTCCTCTAGACTCACTCCAACAGCTCTGAGTACTTCTTATGCTGGGGACACCAGAACTGGTGTCAAGATGGGGTCTCAGCAGAGCAGGATGAAGGGGCAGAATCCCCTCTTGAAAGAGCCTTTCTTGTCCTTCTGTGGATGTGTGATTCCAAATGGCAGAGGTACCTGCTGTGTGCTGTGGGTGTTCCTTTCTTTAGAGAGACTTCTCTGTTGTTTCCCAGTGCCTGATTGCTTCCTCATGTTGTCTCATCGCTCCCTCCTTGTGCCCCTGCCCCAAGGTGGTGGAGAGGGTTAAGGTTTTGGGCTCAGTGTTGGCAGGCAGGGAACGCAGCCAGGATGTTTCCTGATTCCCGTTCAAAACAAGCATCAGACTCGCTCACGGGGGAAAGGGATCAAAGGTTCCAAACGGTTCTTGCTTGGAGGTCGGTTTGGTTTCTTGGTTGTCCAGGCACCCAACAAAAAATCCACCCTGCCCCCGCCGACGTGGCAGGCAGCTGAAATGGGTGAAACAAACGGGTTCTGTTCGTTTGACAGCCGAGAGCTTCCCCTGCGGCCAGCCGCGGCGCAGCATCGCCCGGGGCCGCTCTGCGGGACCTCTGAGTGGCCCTGCCCCGTGCCCTGGAGGACCTGTGCGGAGCTCCTCCGGCTGCTAATCGTGCTAATCACTGACACTGTCACGCTTCTCCTCTGCTCACTGCTGGCTGCTTCTGCTCAAGGAGGGTCTGGTTGGATGTTTGGAACTGGCACTGGATGTGGCCAGACTGGACAACGTTCCCATAGGAGCATTGCAGCTCTGCTAAAGGCACGGCATGCTGAGATTTCTATCCCTCCACCCTCAGTGCTGTTGTTCCCTGGTTTTGAATGGCAAAGGACATCATCACCTCCGTGCTGCCCCATTTTTTTTGGGTGGTGGGGGACAGAGCAGCGTGGAGCTTCCTCCAGCTCCATCCCAGGCACCTCTGGGGTTTGGGGGCAGTGCTGGCTTTGGGGGCTGGCTCTGCAACTGCTCATGATTTTCCCAGCACTGCGCTGCAGATCCTTGCCCTGGACCAGCTCCAGAGGTGGAGCTGAAGGAAATTCCATCCAGCTGCTTGAGGTCAGAGCTTCACTTTTCTTTTGGGGTTCACGAGGGGGCTTTCTTTTGCCTGCGAGTGAAATGCAGGCAGCTCCTGCTGCTGCTTTGTTAAACACTTGGAAAAACCTTTGGATTTATTTAGCTGTTGGACATAGCCAGCAAAGCACCTTCACGGTGTGAATTTCTCGCATGGAAGAGCACCCTGCTGCACATCTCAAGGTGGGATGTGTCAGGAAGGGCTTCTCAGCTGCTCACACTTTAACTTCCAGCCCGGTTAATAGCTGTTGTGGTTCAACCCGGACAAAGCGCGGCGGGGGCTTGCGTAAGGCCTTTGAAACTGGAGACGCTGCTCACACCTGCCTGCAGCCCAGCCCAGCCACAGCTTTGCTGCTTGCAGTTGCCCCACGGCTTGGCATTCTCCGTGCCCTGAGATCCCTGCTTTCAATCAGAAGTGATTTTCCCCCTCTGCTCTGCTTTCGTGAGACCCCACCTGCAGCGCTGTGGCCAGTTCTGATGCCTTCAACACAAAAAGGACGTGGAGCTGGTGGAGCAGGTCCAGAGAAGGTCATGAAAGTGATCAGAGGGCTGCAGAATTTCCCCTATGGGGACAGGCTGAGGGAGTTTGGGCTGTTCAACCTGGCTAAGAGGAGGCTCCAGGGAGACCTTAGAGCAGCATTTCAGTACCTGAAGGGGACAGCAGGAGAGCTTGGGAGAGACTTGACAAGGGCTTGTAGTGACAGGATGAGAGGCAATGGCTTTGAGCTGCAAGAGGGGAGATTAGGAAGAAATTCTTTCCAGTCAGGGTGGTGAGACACTGGCACAGGTTGCCCAGAGAAGCTGTGGATGCCCACTCCCTGGAGGCATTCAAGACCAGGCTGGATGAGGCCTTGAGCAACGTAGGCTAGTGGAAGGTGCCCCTGCCCGTGGTGTGTGGGGGGTAGGAACTAGATGATCTTTAAAGTATCTTCCAACCCAAATCATTCTGTGGTTCTATGAAGTGGGCAGCAGGAACCCACCTGTGTCTGCTTTTCAGTTTTTAAAGCTCTGTATTTCCTAGAGATGAGCTGGTGGGATGCTGTGGGTACTCAAACCACCAGCTCCATCCAGTTTTGGTTCAGACCAAAGCCTGGCTTGGCTTTGAATTCCTGCAGAGGAAGTTGTTAGTCTTGAAAAGCCAAGGTCAATTCCTCTGAAAATGGGGCTTTGTTTCTAGCAGCAGAGACAGTGCTTGGACTATATTTAGGCATGATGCAGAGCACTGGCATGGCCCTCTGTGCTCTGATGGGATAAATAAATAATGATGGTAAACCAGCAAAACCCCACGGGCAGCTCCTTTTAATAAGTAAAACCTGGAGAAGGAGTGCAAATGGAATCATTCAGCATCAGACTTGATGTGTCCCTGGGCAGCCTGATCTGACTGCAGGGATGGCCTTTGAGGGTCCCTTCCAACCTTATGTAATTTGTGAATCTGTTTGGCCCCACAATCCAGGAAGGACATTGAGATTTTGGAGCAGGTCCAGAGAAAGGCAACCAAGCTGGTGAAGGGTCTGGAGAACAGGGCTGGGGAGGAGCAACTGAGGGAGCTGGAAGTGTTCAGCCTGGAGAAAAGGAGGCTGAGGGGAGACCTCATTGCTCTCTACAGCTCTCTGAAAGGAGGTTGGAGTGAGGTGGGGATTTGCCTCTTCTCTCTACTACCAGATTACAGAAGGAGAGGACATGGCCTCAAGCTGCACCAGGGCAGGTTTAGGCTGGAGATGAGGAAAAGGGTTTTTTTCCTGCAAGAGTAGTCAGGGATTGGAACAGGCAGCCCAGGGAGGTGGTGGAGTCACCATCCCTGGAGGTGTTCAAGAAACCTGTGGATATGGCACTCTGGGACATGGTTTAATGGCTGTGGTGGTGTTGGGATGATAGTTGGACTGGATGATCTTAGGTGTCTTCTGCAACCAAAACATCTCTCTGGTACTGTGATTCTGTGTTTGAAGAATGAAAACTGTGTAGCTTTCAGCCCAGCAGCAATGCTGAGGGCGTCACCCACAGTGGACATCCTTGCTGTCAGCCTTGGGCTTGGGGATCATGGCTCCTCTGCCTCACTCCCTGCCTCAGTTTCCCTGCCTGTAAGAAGATCACTGTCTCCTTTGTTAATCCCTTGGAGATCTGCTGATGAAAGCTCTGGGTGAGATCTTGGTTATCAAGCGCATTAAGTGCTTGCTGTGACGATAATAGGGATTCATTTGGCTCCATGGCTTCCTTAGCTTTGCCTTTACCAGCTCAGCTGGTAATCAAGTCCTTGCCAAGCTGACCTGGAACACTTCCTGACATCTGGAGATGCCATTAACCATCACCTGGCTTTTAATTAAAGCTGTTCTTGGTGGTTGTCGAAGAAAGAAGGTTGCGCTAGGCCCTGCAGGGTGGAGCAAGGAGGAGGTGTGGAGCTGGGGCTGCTCTGCCCTCCCTGGCTCTCCCTCCAGCATTCATACAGCCTCATGAGGACACCGCTGTTCCTTTTCAGTTTTGCAAACTGTTGGGTTGTTAAAACATGAGAGAGACATGGACCTGACGGGTCCAAAAGAGGCCACCAAGATGGTCAGAGGGCTCAAGAACCTCTCCTACAAAGACAGGCTGGGAGAGCTGGGGCTCTTCAGCCTGGAGAAGAGAAGGCTCCAGAGAGACCTTAGAGGTGCGTTTCAGTACCTGAAGGAGTCCTACAGGAAGGCTGAGGAGGGGCTGTTTGGAAGGGCTTAGGGTGATAAGATGAGAGGCAATGGTTTGAACCTGGAGCAGGGGTGATTTAGATTGGAGAACTTCAGGAGGAAGTTCTGCACAAGGAGGCTGGTAAAATACTGAAACAGGTTGCCCAGAGTTGTGGTTGAGGCCCTATCCCTGGAGACATCCAAGGTGAAACTTAATGGGGCCCTGAGCAACCTGTTCTATTTACAGATCATAGAATCAAACAGATCATAGAGTGGTTTGTGTTGGAAGAGGCCTTAAAGATCACCCAGTTCCACCCCCACTTCCATGGGCAAGGATATCTCCTACTAGCCCAGGTTGCTCAAGGCCTCATCCAACCTGGCCTTGAACACCTCCAAGGAGGGAGCAACCACAGACTCCCTGGGCAACCTGTGCCAGTGTCTCACCACCCTCACTGTCAAGAATTTCTTTTGAATCTGCAGTATCAATCTCTCCTCTTCCAGCTCAAAGCCATTACCCCTTGTCCTGTCACTACAAACCCTTGTCAAAGGTCCCTCCCCAACTCTTTGGGCACTGAAATGCTGCTCTAAGGTATCCCTGGAGCCTTCTCTTCTCCAGGCTGAGGAACCCACCCCAACTCTCTCAGCCTGTCCCCACAAGTGAGGTCCTCCAGCTCTTTGATCATCTTCATGGCCTCCTCTGGACCCACTCCAACAGGCCTATGTCCTTCTTGTGTTGGATGTCCCTGCTCATCCCTGCTTTCTGCAGGGGGCGTTGGACAAGATGACCTTTGAGGATCCCTCCCAACCTGATGCGTTTATGATTTTATGACTCTCCCCTCCCCAGAAATCTCAGCCCACAGTGAGGGTCTCATCCAGCCTTGGAGAAATCCTCCCCTCCANGGTTGGACAAGATGACCTTTGAGGATCCCTTCCAACCAGATGCATTTATGATTTTATGACTCTCCCCTCCCGAGAAACCTCAGCCCACAGTGAGGCTGGAGAAATCCTCCCCTCTATAAGGTTTCTGTGCTCCAAACTCCCTTTCCTCCATGCAGTTTGTGTCCCCCCTCCTGAGCACTGTGAAGACCTGCCAGAGACAGTAGGTGCCCCAGGAGTAGCACCTGCCTGCTCTGTAATGCCTTGGGCATGATGAGAGCAACAGGGAGGCTTTTGTTCTGCACCAGAAACTTTTCATCCTGGTTTACTGCTCCTTTCTTATTTCCTTTGGCTGCACACTCACAAATCTGAAGCAGATTAAAATATAGTCCCTCCCCTCCTCAGAAATAACCCAGCCCCAGAGCTTGGCTGCTTAAACTCATCAGATTTCAGTGAAGGCTTTCAAAGAGAACAGTCTTCTGCATCCTCTGCAGACTAACTTAATTTTTCCCTCTGACCTTGGTGGTTTTTACTGTTCAGTTTCTCAGCTGTTGGAGCAGAAGGGAGGAAAGACCAGGGGGCCCTCTGATGTGGAGAAAGTTATTTCACACAAAGGGAGGATGAATGTGGTGTGGGACTCACTGGACTTGCCCTGTAAGGGACCAAAGGGTTGCCCCCAGGAGGCTGAGGCCCCAGCATATGGCCACAGGTCGGTCATGGCTGTATGGGTGGAATCCCTTTGGGGTAAAATATTAGGGACACGGTCCCACTGGAAGAGGAGAGCAGCATTCTGTGGGTGAGCTGGAGCTGTTTCTCCCAACCATGTGTTTGCTAGAGGCTGTGGTGGTTTGTAGCTGTGGTTGTGGCTGTGAGAGCCAGTGAAAGATCTGCACGGCTTGGCTGGACACAACCGTAAGGAGCTTCTCTGGCTTGGTGAGGCTTGGTGCCCTAAGTGCAACCTTGGGCCCTCCCTCCTGACCAGCTCTGCTTTTGGACTCAGTCCACTGTAGCATCTCCTGCTGGGTGGGAGGGCTGAACCAAAGCTCTGCTAAGAGGAGCATTGCAAGAGATGTTAGAAGGAAAGAACAAGCAGTAGTGCGGTGCTGGTTGCTTTTGTTGCCTGTCCTCTCAGCGTGGTCTGTCCTTCCTTGCAAAAGGTCACCTGCATCTTAGCCAGGCAGAGGACTTTTGGCTTTCCCTTGGGTGACTGAAGAGCTGGAGCCAGCCAACCTTGGCCAGTGCCTTGGCTATTGCCTTGACCAACAGCAGTGACTATCAGCAGAAGCCTGAGGGTGGGCAGGCTCAGCTGGAGCCTCATGCTGCAGCCACAACATTCTCAGTGGCGTGAGCGTCAGTGTGACTGAGGGGAGAACCTCTGAACCATCTCAAATCCCTTTGACCCAGCCAGTGGTGCAGAGATGAAAACCAAACCCAGCCCTACCCAGCTCTGCTGAGCTGCCCATTAACTGCTGGAACAAAGGTTTGGGGGCTGGTGTGGGGGCTCGGTTTGAGCCAGAGGAGCTCAGCTGGGCGCAGCAGAGGCTGCTGCGGAGCCTCAGCTGCCTCCTGATTGCTCTGCTGTAAAATCTCTGCCCCAGCAGCACTCACCGGGGGTGTGCTGGCCCCCCAGCTCTGGCAGCCTGGCCACATTGGCTGGAAGAGTTTCTGAACATGTGTGTTGGGCTCTGGAGGCCTTAATCAAATCCAGGCTTTACCAGACCCTGCATCGAGACTTCCAGCGAGCCGAGGAACCGCCAGCAGCCGGAGCAGGGAGGCTGTGGGGAGGGCGTTCGGCGAGGGGCTGGGGGATGCACGGTGAGTCTGCTCCTGGTGTAGCAAGGGAAAGATGAGCAGTACCTGGGCTGGGAGGGTGGAGGACATTGCAGTCTGGAGAAGACTGGGGGGGGTGATCTCATCAATGCTTATAAATCCTGAAAGGGTGGGTGTCAGGCCTTTTTCAGTGGCACCCACCGACCGGACAAGGGGCAACAGGTAAGAAGCTCCATCTGAACATGAGGAGGAACTTCTTTAACTTAAGAATGATGGAGCACTGGAACAGGCTGCCCAGAGAGGTAGTAGAGTCTCCATCTCTGGAGACATTAAAAACCTTCTGGTACGTGTTCCTGTGTGACCTGCTTTAGGTGAACCTGCCTTGGCTTGGAGGGTTGTGAAGATGTGAGGGGCCTGGAGCATCTCTGTGAGGAGAAAAGCCTGAGACCTGGAGCTGTTTAGCCTGGAGAAGAGCAGCCTGAGAGGGGATCTGAGCAAAGCTCACCAAGAGTTGAGGTTGGGAGGGACAAGAGGATGAGGCCAGACCACCTGTAAGTGGTGCCCAGTGGCAGGAGAAGGTACAGTGGGCACAAGCTGGAGAAGGGCACAATGGGCATAAACCCAGGAGGTTTCACCTGAATGTGAAAAGAAACTCTTTGGCGTGAGGCTGCAGGAGCCCTGGAGCAGGCTGGCCAGAGAGGCTGTGAAGTCTCCTTCTCTGGAGAGATTCCAACCCCACCTGGGCATTGTGATCCTGAGCAAGCTGCTGTGGGTTCAGGTCATGCAGTTTCACTGCTGTGGGTTCAGGTCATGCAGTTTCGCTGCTGTCTCCTCACCTCGTGCAGAACGGAGCTGTGCAGTGAATGTGCCACTGAAAACTCCCCACTCGGGGGAAGGGTTTGCTATCCCTTGGGAATTTTATTTGGGAAACGGGGCTCAGCCTTCAGGTACTTTCCCGGCTTGTTGTGAAATCTCCGTGCGGATCCAGCCCTCTCCCCCGGCACAAAGGCAAACAAGGCGGAGTTGTGAATTTCCTTTTCTAAGCTGGGGGTGGCTGATCTTTATGCCTGGTCAGGGCTGGTTGTGGTCATTCAGGGGTGGACGGCTCAGGGGGTGGCTGCGATGGGAAGGAGTAAGAGGAAGAAATAACAAATAATGTGCTGGCCATGAAGGACTGGGAGCATTAGTGTGGGCTCGCAGCAGCCAAGGGGCTACAGAGACACTGAGCTGGTTTGCTGCCTGCCTCCTGACTTGGGCTATGGTCAAATGTTCATCTGCCATGTGGTGAATCATAAAACCAAAAGCACAGGAGAGATGATGCACCGAAGCTGTTAGCCCAGGCAGCTGCTCGGGGCCTGATTTGGTCTCTGGCAGGGGAGGGAGGGTTCAGTCACGCGCTCCAGACATGGTCCATCCACAGCCAGAATCCTGGCTGCTGCTTTTGCTGGGGGGAAGCAGCCTGGGGTTGTACTGAGGAACAAAGCTGAAACCTGTGAAACGTCCTTAAACCTCCAAACCTGAGTCTCAGGTAGTGCAAACAAACCCAGTCTCTTTTGTGGCCATTTCTTAGTGGCACAGCCATAGAGCACAGGCATGTTCTTGGCCTCTCCTATCTGCTGGGAGTGGGCTGAGTTCATGCCTTGTTCCTATGCCTGCTTGATGGCTTTAGAGAGGAGGTTTCCACAGAGTGAGGCAGAGGAGGGGAAAGGAAGCCAAACCTGCCTTGCTTGTGAGGCCTTCAGTGGTTTGGTTTAATCAGTGAGGGGGTTGGGGGACTTTGACTGCAGCTCAAGCTCCTCAGCTGCAAGTGGCCCCCATCATTCGCCTTAAAGGATGATGTGTGTGATGAGGAGGGGAAAGGAGCTGGAGGAGAAGTTCACAGATGGAGAAAAATAATCCCAGCCCCAGCTGATCCAGCCAAGGGCTTGATCAGGGTTTGTGAGCCAAGGGCTCAGTTTGGGGCAAGGATTTCTTCACCTCAAGGGGCAAGGAGTGAGCAGGGAGTGCTGCTGGCTGCCCTGCCCTTCCCCCTGCCTGCCTCTGGAGGGGCTGCTGGTCTCCCAAGGGCAGTCTCCCCTCACACCCCTCTGTTTCCTCCCTGTCTCTGCAGCCTACCCATGAGCTCAGACTTCCAGCATTACAGTTTCAGGATGCCGAACATCGGGTTCCAGAACCTGCCTCTCAACATTTACATCGTGGTCTTCGGCACAGCCATCTTCGTCTTCATCCTCAGTTTGCTCTTCTGTTGCTACTTGATCAGGTAAGGGAGCGATCCCCAGCTGCTCTCAGGAGCTGCCTTCCTTCACACTGAGCACACATCCCACCCCCCACTCACTACCAGAGCATGGTAGGGGTTGGAAGGCACCTCTGAAGGTCATTGAATCCAACCGCTCTACCAGAACACCATCACCTAGGGCAGGTCACACAGGAGCCTTGAAAGGCTCCAGAGATAGACTCCACCACCACCTCTCTGGGCAGCCTGTTCCAGTGCTCTGCCACCCTCACAGTGAAGATCCTTCTCCTGTTTAGATGGAACTTCCTGTGTTCACCTTCGTGCCCAATGCCTCTTGTGCTGTCACTGGGGACCACCAAGAAGAGTCTGACCCCATCTTCCTGACACTTCTTAGATATATGTAAGCATTAATAAGATCCCCTCTCATCCTTCTGCTGGCTAAACAGCCCAAGCTCCCTCAGTGCCTCTTCATATGAGAGATGTTTCAGTCCCCTCAGCATCTTGGTGGCCCCGTGCTGGACTCTATCCAGTAGTTTCCTCCCTCTCTTGAACTGGAGAGCCCAGAACTGCACACAGTACTGCAAGTGAGGCCTCACCAGCACAGAGCAGAGAGGGAAGAGAACCTTCCTTGACCACACTCCTCTTAATGCACCCCAGGATGTCATTGGCCTTCTCAACCACGAGGACACACTGCTGGCTGATGGTCAGCCTGTTGCCTACCAGGACTCTGAGGTCCTTTTTCCAAAAGGAGGTTGGCATCACCTTTTCTTTCTGCCATGTGTCTCACACCCACCTGATGTGACCCCTGAAGTGGTTTAACTTCCCTTCATCATCAAAGATCATGTATCAGACCCAGCATTCATCCCCAGCATGCACTCAGTGCCATCTGCATCCTGATGCCATCAGGCATCAGGAGACAGGTGTCTGCAGGTGCTCCACCAGGCAGGGGAGTGAGGCTGGCTTCTCAAACAAACCCCAACCAGAGGAGAAAGGGCTGATTCATGGTGGCTGCCTGCTGCTTAATGATTCCCTGCTTTCTGCTGTGTAATGAGTAACTGAAGGGCTGTGTGCTGAGGCAATGTTTAATGCCTGCTCCCTGGCTTATTGGACACAAATTGCTCATTCAACAGCACCCTTTGCAGATTAATGATGCAGGCTCCAGCTGTTGGTGCCAGCAGTGGGCAGCACACAGCAGGGTTAAAGGTTGCTGGAGTCTGGGGCTTGTTTTAATTGTTTTATGGCCCACTGGGGAGAGAGGTGAGCCATTAGTTGAGAGGTGAAGCTCCTCCTGCTGGAAAGACAAACAGGAAATAACACAGTGTCTGGGAATCGAGGTGGCCATGAGGGAAGGTTGTGCTGGATGTGTGCCCAGGTGGCCAAGAGGGCAAACAGCATCCAGGCTTGGATCAGCGACAGTGTGACCAGCAGGCATAGCGAAGTGATTGTGCCTCTGTGCTTGTCACTGGTGAGGCACTGCTTGAACGGGCTCAGTTCCAGGAAGGACACTGAGGTGCTGAAGCAGGTCCAGAGAAGGGCAACAAAGCTGGGGAAGGGTCTGGAGAACAGGTCTGGTGAGGAGCTGCTGAGGGCTTTGCAGCCTGCAGAGAAGGAGGCTGAGGGGAGACCTCATTGTTCTCTACAACTCCCTGAAAAGAGGTTGGAGCCAGGTGAGGAATTGGTCTCTTTTCCCAAACAAGAAGGAATAGGAAAAGAGGAAATGACTTCAAGTTGTGCCAGGGGAGGTTTAGGTTGGACATGTGGAAAAAATTCTTCCCTGAAAGATGGTCAAGCCCTGGACTAGGCTGCCCAGGGCAGTGATGGAGTCCCCATCCTTGGTGAGACTGAAGAGCTCTGTAGATGTGGTGCTGAGGGATGTGGTTTAGTGGCAGACTTGGCAGTGCTGGGTTAATGGTTGGACTCAGTGGTCTTAGAGGTCTCTACTAACCAAAATGATTCTAAATACTCAATAATTTCCACCTGTTTTCAGCTCTGCACAAAACAAAGTCTCCTACAACTCGTAGATGAGCCCAAACCCAGAATTGACCAAGTGTGGTCTGGACTGCCTGGGCATCACTTCTTTACTTTTGCCCACAGTTATGTGCAAGAAAATGATGTTTGAAGCTGCAGCACATCTGCCTACCCAAGCTGACAAGGCAGAATCAGGTCTAGGGGACACCCAGGCCACTTGTATCTCCATGTTAACAAGGCCTGTGCTGGCATTGGGCCACAAAGATGCTGAGAGGGCTGCAGCAGCTCTGCTATGAGGACAGGCTGAGAGAGTTGCGGCTCTGCAGTCTGGAGAAGAGAAGGCTTCCAGGAGACCTTAGAGTAGCCTTCCAGGATCTGACAGGGGCTACAGGAAGGCTGGAGAGGGACTATTGACTAATGCCAGGACAAGAGGCAATGGGTTTAAACTGGCAGAGAGGAGATTGAAACTGGATGTTAGGAGGAAGTTGTTTGCAGTGAGGGTGGTGAGACACTGGAACAGGTTGCCCAGGGAGGTTGTGGCTGCTCCCTCCCTGGAGGTGTTCAAGGCCAGGTTGGATGAGGCCTTGAGTGAGCTGTGCTAGTGGGAGGTGTCCCTGCCTATGGCAGGGGGTTGGAACTGGATGATCCTTGAGGTCCCTTCCAACCTTACCATTCTGTGATTCTATGATTTTGCATCTGTGTCCAGTGTTTATGTTCTAGCTGGGATGCCAGTGGTGGAGGACACACAAACAACAGATAAATGGTGTTCAGAAGGCCCAAGGAGCTGCTTTGCTCAGCTTGAGCGTGGATCTATAGGGCTCGCTTGCAAAATGAGGTGTTTGGACTTTGAGAGTATTTTGCTGGGCACCAGGTCTTGCTGGGTGTGTTCTGCCCCAGAGATGAAGCAACAAGGAGTAATGTCTGGAAGATCAAGCCAGAAAGTCTTTAAATTTAGCAGCTGGAGGAGGCATGTTGTAAGAATGAGGGTGAGTAACTGGTGAAAGGAGCCAGCAAGGGAAGTGGCAAGTCCCCTGTCTCCTCATGTCTTGAGCTGAAGACAGAGCTCCTTTCTGGGTGTCCTGGCTCCCGTTCCCTGGAGTAACAAAGCGCTACTTGAGGGCCTGTGATAGGTGGAAGGTTGGATTAGATCACCTGATGATCCCTTTATAGCCCCAAACTCTATGAATCCCTCTTCAGATCACCACCCTCAGCTCTGTTGTTGGCAAAACGGAGCCAAACTGGAGTTCTCCAGCCCCTGATTTGGAAGGTTTGGCCCTGCCACTGGATTTAGCTGTGCTGATGCACCCCCAGGAGCAGCCACTTCCTGTGAGATTGTGTGGAGTAGAAGAGCTTGAACTTCAGCATGGTTTGGAAAGCCTTCTTGGGGATTATCAGGATGAGGACCGTGGGCCTGCAAGTGCAGAGCATCCCAAACAACTGCTTTGGGAAAGGTTTGGCATTGAGCCCTGAAGCATTGCTGGCAGAGGCTGTGAGGTTGTGAGGGCCTGGAGCATCTCTGAGGAGAGGCTGAGCGCCCTGGGGCTGTTTTAGCCTGGAGAAGAGCAACCTGAATCATAGAATCATAGAATGGTAAGGTTGGAAGGGACCTCAAGGATCATCTAGTTCCAACCCCCTGCCATAGGCAGGGACACCTCCCACTAGTACAGGTTACTCAAGACCTCATCCAACCTGGCCTTGAACACCTCCAGGGAGGGAGCATCCACGACCTCCCTGGGCAACCTGTGCCAGTGCCTCACCACCCTCACTGCAAACAACTTCCTCCTAACATCCAGTCTAAATCTCCCCTTTGCCAGTTTAAACCCATTGCCCCTTGTCCTGTCGTTGCAGACCTTGTAAATAATCCTTCCCCAGCCTTCCTGTAGGCCCCCTTCAGATACTGGAAACCTGAGAGGGAGTCTGAGCAACACTCAGCAAGAGCTAAAGGGCAGGGGCCAGACTCTTGTCAGTGGTGCCCAGTGACAGGACAAGCAGCAGTGGGCACAAGCTGGAGAAGGGTACAATGGGCAGCAAACCTCAGAAGTTTCATCTGAATGTGAGGAGAAACTTCTTTGATGTGAGGGTGCTGGAGGCCTGGAGCAGGCTGCCCAGAGAGGTTGTGGAGCTTCCTTCTCTGGAGAGATTCCAACCCCACCCAGACATTGTGATCCTGGGCAAGCTGCTGTGAGTGACCCTATTTTAGCAGGAAGATTGGACTGGATGATCTCTAGAGGTACCTTCCAGCTCCCCACCATGCTGAGATTCCAGTGTCTGACTGTGTGGCAAGCAAATGCCTGCAGCCCTTCAGCAGGAGAGTTTGGGACACAGAGTAAGATACTGAATTTAAATTGAGTTGTTCCCTGTCTTGAACCAGCTTGCGTCTGGAGGCTGTATAGAGGAGAGATGTTAATTTAACAAGCAGATGCATCATGGATCAATCCATGGCACTGCAGAGAAACCAGCCTAGGGCAGAGGGGGAAGAGCCTCAGATTGCACCAGAGAAAGTTTATGTTGGACACAAGGAACAATTTCTTCCCTGAAAGGGTTGTCAAGGCTGGAACAGGCTGCCCAGGACAGTGGTGGAGTCTTCATCCTTGGAGAGGCTTAAAAGCTTTTTGCAGATGTGGTGCTAAGGGACATGGTTTAGTGGTGACCTGGCAGTGCTGGGCTAAGGGTTGCACTCAAGGATCTGAAAGGTCTTTTCCAAGCCATGTGAATCACAGCATCAAAGAGTGCAAAAGAATTGTTTCCTCTGCACTCTGCTGCCATAGCTGTTTGCTGGCCTTAGGTGGTCCAGCCATGGGATGTTCCTGCAGGAGGTGTTGGAAAGCTTGGGCAGAAAGCAGAGGTCCTGGGGAGGTGGTTGTGAAGTGCAGGGCTGGGTGTGTGCAGGCAGCCTGCAGCTGCTGTTCCCAGTGCCTGTGGTCCCTTCCCTACAGCAGCTGTGCCAGGAGTGCTTCTGGAGCCACAGCTCTTGCCACGAGATAGAGGGAGGCCTGTGCCTGATGGGGAGCAGCACTTGCCAGCAGCCAGGGTCTCTTCACCACAGCTGCACAAGCTCCAGCCACTGTCCCAGGAGCCTGGCTGTGAGTGGAGAGCCTGCAGGAGCAGAGTGAGATGTGACCAGATGTGCTCCTGCTGCTGCCCACAGCCTTCAGTGGGCTTTAGGGCTTCTGGCAAAGTCTCCTCAGGTAGTATGGAGTCATGGAATGGGTTGGATGGAAAGGAAACTTCAAAGGTCGTCCAGTCCAACCTCCCTGCAGTCAGCAGGGATGTCTGCAGCTGGAGCAGGCTGCTCAGAGCCCCACTCAGCCTGACCTGGAATGGTTTCAGCCATGGGACATCTAACACCTCTCTGGGCAACCTGGGCCTGGTGTCTTACCACCCTCAGTGTAAAGCATTTCATCTTTAATGTTAGGAAGAAATTCTTTACTGAAAGAATGGTCAGAGGCTGCCCAGGGAAGTGGTGGAGTCAGCATCACTGGTGGAGTTCCAAAACCAAGTAGGTTTTGGGTGACACTCCAGGACATGGTCTGGTGGTCATGGAGGTGTTGGGTAGAAGGTTAGACTTGACGACCTTAGGGGTCTTTGCCAACCTGACTGATTGTATGATTCTATTCTCTCTAGTCTAAATCCCCCTGTTTAGTCTAAACCCATCAGCCCTTGTCCTGACACTGCAAGTCCTGCTCTGAGCCCATCTCCCTCAGAGCCTCTTCAGTCACTCTAAGCCCCTCCTTGATCTCCACCGGCAGGGATCTGCGTCCAGCTGCTCACTGCCGCTCCTCCACGGCATCCACAGACACGTGTGCTTGTTCTGCAGGACACCTTGGCTGCTGGGGGCCAAGCCTGGCAGTCTGCTTGGTGCTCCAGGGGACAGCTGCTTGTCCCCTCCTGGGCCAGCTCTCCGTGCTCTGCCCCATCTGGCTTTCATAAGCAGCTTCCCAGCGCCGGCATCCCTGCGGATTGGGCTGGTTTCAGCCTGTTTGCTCCATTGTTCCTGCAGCTTCTGCTGCTGTTTCTGCTCAGGGTGGAGGGCTGGATCTCAGTCTTCTCCTTCCTGCCCTGCAGTCTGCTCCCTGGCTCTGCTGACAGCAGAAGGAGAGCAGGGCGATGGCTGCAGCTGAAGCTCAAGGCCTGACTTACTGCAGCTCTTGGCAGCACCAAGCTGCATTTTGCCCATCCCTCAACTTTTTAAGATCCATGACATTTTGGGCAGGGAGAGTTTAAAGCCAACAGCATCTGCAGTATTGTGTCCAGTTCTGGTTTCCCCAGCACAGGAAGGACAGGGAATTGCTGGAGAGGGTCCAGAGGAGGCCACAAAGATGATCAGAGGGCTGAAGAACCTCCCCTGTAGGGACAGGCTGAGAGAGTTTGGCCTGTTCAGCTTGGAGAAGAGGAAAGTCCAGGGAGATCTTAGAGCAACCTTCCAGTACCTGAAGGGGGCTACAGGAGAGCTGGGGAGAGACTTCTAACAAGGACTTGTAGAGACGGGATGAGAGGGAATGGACTAAACCTGGAAGAGGGGAGATTGAGACTGGAAATTAGAAAGAAATCCTTGACAGTGAGGGTGGGGAGGCACTGGCAAATGTTGCCCAGGGAGGCTGTGGATGCTCCCTCCCTGTAGGTGTTTGAGTTCAGGCTGGATGAGGCCTTGAGCAACCTGGGCTAGTGGAAAGTGTCCCTGTGGTAGGGGGTTGGAACTAGATGAGAAAAGCAGTCGGGGCTCAGGGGAGGGGGAGACTTTCTGGCTCTCTACAACTCCCTGAAAGGAGGTTGGAGCCAGTTGGGGGCTGATGTGTTCTCCAAAGCAACAAGCAGCAGGACAGAAGTTATGCCAGGGAAGGTTTAGGTTGGACATGAGGAAAAATTTCTTCCCCCAAAGGGTTGTCAAGGCCTGGGCCAGGCTGCCCAGGGCAGTGGTGGAGTCCCCATCCCTTGAGAGATTTAAAAGCTGTGTAGATGTGGTGCTGAGACATGGCTTAGTGGTGAGCTGGCAGTGCTGTATTAATGGTTGGGCTGGATGATCTTAAAAGTCTTTTCCAACCTAAACAATTCCATGATTCCCTTCCAGAGCTTTCTCCTCTGGATAAACATCTGTCTTCTGCTTGCTCATCCTGCCTGTTGGTCTCTTGTTAAATGCTTCTCGTTGTGAGTTTGGGAGGCAGAAGCAGCACAACTGAGGTTGCTACTGAAGATAAAGCTGTGCTTGAGGAACCCAAGCAGCAGGACAGGGGCTTTGGTGGGAAAGCTCTGAGTGGGGAGTTGTCCTTCCCCATCCTTGCTAGTGTAGGAGCTTTCTTGGGGTCTGGAAAAGGTGTCATGGTCAGTCTAGCAATGGTTGGCAGCAGAAGTGGTTGGAAGCTGGGGGGTGCTTACAGCAGCTCCTGCTGGTCTTTGTGGGGCAGGTGGTGTCTGCACACAGACTTGGGGTTGGACATGAGGGGGAAAGAGGAGGAGGTCCTGTGGCTGTGGATGAGGATGTGCCCTTCCCAGCTGCAGGAGAGGCTGGGTGTTGCTTAACTCATCATGTGGGCATTCTCCTTTCTGAAGGGTATTGGAGGTGGGGAGGAGGAGATGGCATGGCTGGGGTGTTGCAGCCTGCTGGTTGTGCCTGGCTTCACGCTGCTCTCTCTTCTGGTTGCAGGCTCAGGCACCAAGCACACAAAGAGCTTTACGCCTACAAACAGGTGAGATGATACACAGGGAGTTGTCTTCTTTCCTTGGCCTTAGCACCAAATCCACACTGGAGCTCCACAGCAGCTTACTTTGTGCTGTTCTTCCCCTTGGGAGGATTGGGGCCTTGAAAGAGAAGTTGTAACACAGTCTAACCTCTGTCCCCACCGATTCCATGGTTTTTCTGCCCTCTGGGCGCTCCAGGAGCACCTCTGACCTGTTAGTTTGCAGTTCTCCACATTCTCAGACACTGGGAGGGAGGGACATCTCCTCAGCAGGGCAACCTCTCCAAACCCTCTCTGTTATCTGCTGGTGGGCAGTGATGCCTTCACTTCCCAGCAATTCAGAGATGTTTTGTGGGGTTAGAATCAGCTCCTGGTTTGGACCTGGCTGCTGTAAACCCCTCGCAGCCTTGGGACTGTGTTAGAAACCCCTTTGAGTTCTGTGTCCCAAGGTGTTTTCTGCAGGCACCCACATGTGCCAGTGCTTGTGTTAAAATAACCATGGCCAAGAGATGGGGGTCAGGTGGCCAAGAGGTGGGGGTCAGGTTGCTGCTTCCGTGTCCTGTTTCCCCTGGGCTTGTGCAGTTTTTCAGCCTCTGGTCTGTTACTTGAGTGAGAAACTGGGAGAAGCTGGGCTGATGTGATCATCCTGGATTTATAACCCCTCTCCAGATGTTGAGCCTGGATGGGGTGGGAATGAAGAGGCAGATGTCCATGCTGGAGCATATTGCAGAGTGTGGGAACCCAGCAGGCTTAAATCTGGGAGGAGACCTGGTGCTGGTGTTGTGCTTACAGCTGTGCCAGCACTGCCTTCCTCCTGTGCCAGCACGGGGTTTGCAGATGTGATGCTGTGCTGGGTTTACTGGGGGCGGGGGGCGGGGGGTCCAGTTGTCTTGGGACACTAAATGGGGTCTCTTTCTGGAGGTGTGTCCTGCAAAGAGGCTGGGTGCTGAGCATGTTGCTGTGTCTTACAGGTTATAAGATGTCCATGCTGGAGCATATTGCAGAGTGTGGGAACCCAGCAGGCTTAAATCTGGGAGGAGACCTGGTGCTGGTGTTGTGCTTACAGCTGTGCCAGCACTGCCTTCCTCCTGTGCCAGCACGGGGTTTGCAGATGTGATGCTGTGCTGGGTTTACTGGGGGCGGGGGGCGGGGGGTCCAGTTGTCTTGGGACACTAAATGGGGTCTCTTTCTGGAGGTGTGTCCTGCAAAGAGGCTGGGTGCTGAGCATGTTGCTGTGTCTTACAGGTTATACTCAAGGAAAAGGTGAAGGAGCTGAACCTACACGAGGTGAGTACATAGGATCACAGAAGGCACCTACAAAGCTCATCCAGTCCTATCTCCACGCAGTCAGCAGGGGCATCCTCAACGACATCAGGCTGCCCAGAGCCCCCTTGAGCCTCACCTTGAATATCTCTGGGCCTCAGCGTCCCTGGGGTAGTGGAAAGACTCCCTCACCCTCCTCTTCCTGCTGCTGGGGAGGGGATGGAGGTTACTCAAAGCCCCCAAACAACCTGACCTAGAATGGTTCCAGCCATGGGGCATCTCCCACCTCTCTGGGCACCCTGGGCCAGGGTCTCCCACCCTCAAGGTAAAACATTTCTTCCTCCTATCCAGTTTAAACCTCCCTCTCTCAGTTTCAAACCATCACAGAATCACAGAATTAACCAGGTTGGATTTTCACAACAGGCCCTGCTCGAAGTCTGTCCCCATCCCCCAGACCCCTGTTTGGGCGGTGGGGGTTGGTCTGGACAGTGAGTGGGGGGCGGGGAGCGGAGCGCAGAGGAGGGGAAGGATTTTGCAACGTCCCGGGGCAGCTGCCAGGGCTCGCCCGGAGCCGCGCAGGGGGAAAGTCTGCGCCGAGCTCCTCAGCCTCTTGCTCCTGGGTTTCTTTTTCTCCTTTTTTTCCACGGTGCCGCTTCTCCCAGCTTCCCAGATGTGTGTGTGCACCTCGGGGGCCGTTCCAGGGCTCAGGCAAAAGGTCTTCAACGAGCTTTGGGTGGCTGGAAAACATCGACGGACGCCAGGTCCCCGGGAAAGCCGGGAGCCTCCCGTGGTGCTTGCCAGCTGCCGGCCTTGTCCCCGGGGCTCTTGGCAACGGGGCTGGCCCTGGGTTTGGACTGCTGGAGACTCCCCGGGGAAGTGGGGCTGGGAAAAGCAGCCAGGACTGTCCCAGAACCCTGGGAATATCCCAAATGGGTCAGGAAAAGCTGGCGGCCTGGGTGAAGGAGATTTCAGCTGGGGCTCTCGCCTGTCGGGAAAGCAGCCAGCAAGGCAGAGATGCAGCCTTTTCCCTTCCCCCTTCCCAGAGCTTTATCCCTGTGGGTGCAACTCAGTCCCAGAGACCAAGCTGCAGTCTAGATCCATCCCTCTGCACCCTAAAGCCTCCTGGCATCTTGTAGAAGCACAGAGTTGTAGAATGGTTTTGGTTGGAGAAGATCTCTAAGATCATCAAATCCAACCATCAGCCCAACCCCACCATGGCCACTGAAGCATGTCCCAAAGTGCCATGGCCACAGCTTTCTTGAACACCTCCCAGGATGGGGACTCCACCACCTGCCTGGGCAGCCTGTGCCAATCCCTGACTGCTCTTGCAGGAAAGAAGCTGTTCATAATCTCCACCATAAACCTCCTCTGGTGGCACTTGAGGCTATTTCCTCTCTTTCTATCACCTGATCCTAGGGAGAGAGGCCAACTCCACCTCACTTCAGCCTCTTTTCAGGGAGGTGTAGAGAGCAATGAGGTCTCCCCACTGCCTCCTCCTCTACAGAGTAAACAATTGCAGCCTTGCAGCTGGGACCCCAAAGTGTGTCCCCCACCAAGGGAAGGAGACCCAAACCCCAACCTGCAATCCCAAAGCCTGGCAAGAAGTCTGGAAAGGCTGCAGGGGTGATGCCACCCTCTGTGATGTGGGAACCACTCTGATATTCCTTCTGCAGCACAGAGAGGGAAAAAAAACCCCAACAGTTTCAGGGTCAGAACAGAGGGTTGCAGCAAGAGAGGAGTTGCTCTCCCTGTGGCACAGGAGGGTATTTTTATCCCCATTCCCAGTGTTTCCTCACTGGCATCAGAAGCCAAATTGCCCCTTTTTGCCCCAGCCCAAGGCAGGGGTGAGGAGAAGAGGGGAACTGGCCATGGGCATCACTTTGGGGTGGGTTTTTATGGGGAGTGTTTTGGCCAATTTGGGGACATCTGTGTAGCTTGGGTATGCACAGAAAGCTTCCTGGCTGCTGACTGCCCTCCCTCTCTGCCTCTCACCTCAACAGATCTGTGCTGTGTGCCTGGAGGAGTTCAAGCCCAAGGACGAGCTGGGGATCTGTCCCTGCAAACATGCCTTCCACAGAAAGTGAGTGTGGCACCGGGGTTGGGCTGCCCCCACTCCACAGGCAGCTGGAGAGAGCAATCAGGTCTCCCCTCAGCCTCCTCTTCTGCAGGCTGCACAACCCCAGTTCCCACAGCTGCTCCTCCCCAGCCCTGTTCTCCAGACCCTTCCCCAGCTTTGCTGCCCTTCTCTGGATCTGCTCCAGCACCTCAGTGTCCTTCTTGGAGTGAGGGCCCCAAAACTGAACCCAGTACTGATGGTATGGCCTCAGCAGTGCCCAGTACAGAGGCACCATCACTGCCTTGGTCCTGCTGGTATTGCTGATCAGGCCAGGATGCTGTTAGCCTTCTTGGCCACCTGGGCACGCTGGCTCACCTTCAGATGGCTGTCGGCCAGCACCCCCAGGTCCTGTTTGCTGGGCAGTTTCCAGCCACTCTGCCCCAAACCTGGAGCCTTCTTGGGTTTGTTGTGTCCCCAGTGCAGGATGTGTCTGTTCCTACGTCTGTCCCTGTGTGTGCATTCCTGTGTTTTAGGCGTTTTCGTGGCTGTGCCCATGCTTTATAAACCTCCCTGAAGGATGTCAGAGGTGCTCAGAAATCCACCTACTAGGCACAGCCCTCAAAACGCACCTGAGAGAACACAAAGGCACCTCAGTGGTGCCATCCAGCAGCGGCAGCAGAGCTCCAGGGACGGTGGCAAGGGATCGGAGCTGCCATAATCCTGTGAGGCAGCTACCACCCCTGAGAGGTGCAGGGGGCACTGAGCTGGAGCTTGACTTTTGCAGTAACGCCCCCATGTGTCCGTGTGCCCCCCACAGGTGCCTCATCAAGTGGCTGGAGGTGCGGAAAGTCTGTCCCCTCTGCAACATGCCGGTGCTGCAGCTGGCGCAGCTGCACAGCAAGCAGGACCCCGGGCCCCCGCAGGGCCCCCTCCCCGGCGCAGAGAACATCGTATAGCTGCTGCCGCAGCGCCCCAGGGCCCGCCTCGGCTGCGGCCCGGGTCCCTCGGACACTACCAAAGCACTACTGCGGCCCCGGCAGGCAGGGCCCGGCCAGCGGGACGCGGGCGGCTCGGCGCGCAGCCCGCAGCACTTTAGCGGGGGACACGTCCCCAGCGGCCCGGGGACGAGAGCCCCGCGCCCCAAAACCCTGCCTCCGCGCAGCCCTGCCGGGGTGAAGGGGCTCAGGTTCTCTCCTGGCGGCCTCCTGCACCACATCCTTCTTCCAGCACATCCCTTCGCCTGCTAGGCGGCGGCGTGGGACACGGTGGAGCGGCGCCGAGCGCCCGAGCACCCTTCCGGCCCCGCTGCTCCCCACCCGCGGCAACGGCAATGCCCAAGACGCAGCTGGGGACCCCGAAGCGGCACAGATGGTCCCTGCCCGTCCTCCTGGCACACTCACCTTTGCCTTCGCCATCTTTGTCCAGCAGACTGGGTGCCGGCATCTCGAGTACAGGGTGCCTGGCTTGGTGCTGTGGGTGGGTGTCTGCTCAGTGCCCACCGCTGCTCCGAAAGGGCTAATGGCAGGGTGGGGGGAAGCTGCTGTCACCCCCAGGAGATGGAGCTTCGCGGGCTTTCGTGGGCTTTGGGTTTCCCACCTGCTTGCTACAGGGTGGCTGTGCCCCCTCGCTGTGATGGGCTACCTCAGCAGGGCTGTTGGGCCAGCAACCATCCTCAGCATCGCGGCACCGCCTGGCTGGGACCAAAATCTGCCATTTGGGGTCATCTCATCACTTCCAGCCTGACCAGGGGTGGGGGTGTGTATGGGGTGTTGTGCTTCCTGGGTGAAGGACGCATGAACAGCCAAAACACCCCCAAAACTCACCCCCACCACCTTGAGGAGAAGCTGCTGAGGGGGGGGACACACCTCACCTCCAACCACCTCATGGGGAGGACTTGGGCACCGTAGCAAACGCCCCAGCATCTCCTCTGCCTTCACACCCCTTACCCCCTGGGGCTGGGGGGGGTTTGTTTCTTTTTTGATGGAGAGCAGGGGGTCAGTGTTAGATAGTGGTGACTGTACCAGCCCCCACCCTAGGACACAGGATGGTGTCATTGTGTCAGTGTCCCCCCCCAAACCCTGTAAATAGCAGGTGACTCCCAGGACTGTTTGTGAAGAGCCTCACAGAGGTGTTTGGACACTACCAGTTCTGCAGCAGAATCTTTTTTTAAACCAGTTGCTGATGGGTTGGGGTTTTGGTTTGTTTGTTGGTTGTTTTGTTGGGTTTTGGTTTGTTTTTTTTTGAGGGGGGGGAGGGGGGAGGGTGTTGGTTTTGTTCTGTTTTGGGGTGGGGGTTTTGTAAGCTCTATTTTTGTATATTTAATTGCTANTTTGGAAGTGGGGCTGTGTCTGCAGTGGGAGGGATTTGCACTCAGCCATCATGGCTTGGCTCTGTGGCACCCCAGGATGTCCCTTTCCACGGGGGCCAGCACCTGGTGGCCCACTCTGCCCCCAACCCATTACCTTGAAGCTAGAAAGGAGGCTGCTCTGGGGCCGGGGAAGGGCTTTCCTGCTGTCTGTGTCTCCCAGGCTGAGGAAATCACTTCAGGGAGTCTTGGAGTTCCCCAGCTGAGGGGGATTCAGCAGGGCCCAGCATGGTGTGGGCTGCCCTGCTCACCAAGAGGAGGGGGCTTCTCCAGCCAGCCTCCCCTCCCCAGTCCAGACCTGGTCCCCAGGCCAAGAGCAGCCTCCCAGCAGCTGAGCTCTGGAGAAGTCCAGCTCAGGGAAGCTGTAGATGTCCCCTCCCTGGGGGGAGGTAGGTTGGATGAGGCCTTGAGCAACCTGCTGTAGTGGGAGGTGTCCCTGCCTACAGCAGGGCGTTGGAACTGGATGAGCTTTGTCCCTCCCAAGCCAACCCATTCTGTGATTCTGTCATGGGATTTCCTGGAGTCCAGCTGGAATCCAGAGCACCTCACCCTCTTTTGTAGAACCATGGGACTGTGGCGTGGATTGGGATTGAAGGGACCGCCAAAGGTCATCCAGTCCAACGCCCCCCAGCGCTCAGCAGGAACATCTATAACTAGAGGTTGCTCAGAGCCCCAACCAACCTGACCTGGAATGGTTCCCGGAAGGGGGCATCCACCACCTCTCAGGGCAGCCTGGGCCAGGGTCTCACCACCCTCAGGGTAAAACATTTCTTCCTTTTCTCATCTCTATCTGAATCTCTCAGTGTCACATCATCACCCCTTATCCTGTCACAACAGGCACTGTGAGGAAGTCTGTCCTCAGCTTTCTGACAGGCCCCTTTAAGTCCTGGAAAGTCTCCCATAGAAGCGATCTCGTTCCAGTGTCGCCCAGTGACAGAACAAGGGACAGTGGGCACAAACTGGAGCCCAAGAGGTTCCATCTGAACACGAGAAGTCCGTCCCCAGCTGACAGCCCCTTTCTTGCTGTTGTGCAGGGCCCGGGCTCCGCAGGACGGGCAGGAAAGTTCCTTTTCCTCCGCCTGTCCCCATCGGGGCTGCTTAGCTGGGACCATGGCAGGCTGGAAACGCTGCAGACAGCTGGTGCGGAGCAAGCGGCGCCGCCACCCTGCCGTGCGCTGTGCCAGTGCCCGGCGCGGGCAGGTGCTGCCCCCTAGTGCTGGCTGCGCTCCCGCACCTGCGGGACCTCGGCAGGTCCCGTCTGGAGGTGTTTTTGCTTCACCTCCAGAAGGAAACGCGAGGAGCCAGCGCCTCACTGCCCCCCGCAGTGTCTTCTGGAAGCTCAGGTCATGGTCATGGAGAGCTTGCTGGGTGAGGATTCCTGCTGGTGGGGCAAGGCAGCACCAGGGTGCATAACTATGTCCATGGATCCTGCTCTGGAGGTGCCTGGCCTCCACCTCCAGTTCCATCCAGACAGGAAAGGCCAAGGGGCCTCCCAAGCATCCACCATCACCTACCACCAGCATCAGGCCTTCAGACGCTGCACTCTGCACTGGGAGCTGCTGCTGCTGCCAACGACAGGTGGTGGCCCTCAGGAAGCCTTACAGTGTGGAAGCCAGCTGCAGAAACTGACTGGGACCCAGGGTCGTGCACAACCCACCCTCACCAACAGATCCCATCCAGTGCTCTGCTTTGAGCCAAGCCTGGCTGAAAACATCATAAGCCTGGGAGCAGGCCCAAGCATGGAGGAAGACCCTCACCACCAGGCCAACACTGCTCCCATCCACACACTGGGCTCCGGAGACCAGAAGAGGCAGGGAGGAGTGGGCAAGGATTGCTGAGCTGTCTTTGGTAAACTCCTCAGATCAGCAAGAAGAGCTTATCCACACCCAAGGTACCAGCACCCACCCAGCTCAACACCCACTCCCTGCCCTGGCATTGGGAAGGAAGAGACGAGAAGCAAAGGAGGGGTTCAGGGATATAAAAAGAGCGATATTTGGTTAGGAGAGAAAAAAACCAATTTACAACAAAAATACATCAGAGACTTTGGTGATGGACAGCAGACAGCACAGGGGCCACACACAGTCCACAGCAGCAGTGACACACAAGTGGAGAAGCAACAGTGGAGAACCAGTGGGATGCTGCTCCTAGGGACAGCAGCCTGCCACCTACTCCAGTGCCACAGGGCAGGGATTTGCAGGCTGCCCTGCGCTGTTACAGAAGTTCCTCAGCTCTGCAGAGGTTCCTCAACACTACAGATGTTTCTCAGCTCTCCAGAGGTTCCTCAGCTGGCTAGGACTTGTTGTAGGTTGGACTGCAAGGTTGTAGAGGTTCCTCAGTTCTGCAGAGGGTCTTCGTCTCTCTGCACCTCCGCTCCGTGCAGTATCAAGGTTGCTTCTTCCTTTGATTATTCTTCAGCTCCCAAAGGCTGCTGATGTTGAAGGCAAACAGCAGTTCTTCTTTGTTGATGAGGACCTGAAGGAGGCTGGTAGACCCTCCCCATACTGAGGTGGTCTGTGTAAAACCCACCAGCTCCTCACCAGCCCAGCGCAGCATGGCAGCACCACACCGCAGAGTGAAGCAGCTCCTGGCACAAGGACACCTCCAAAAGCCAAAGCATCTGTTTCTTTTCCATGAGTTCAACCAGGGCCCAGGCTGTGACTGTGACGGTGGAAAACATTTCACAGGGCAGAGAAAGAGCCAAGTCTAGGACACCTGCAATCAGCAGCTCCAAATGGAGTTGGGTTTGTACACTTCCCTGGGAGATCCTCTGTGTGGTTTCATGAGCACTCAAGAATAAAGGAAGTCCCAGGTGCAGTCTGCCCCGGAAATTGTGGATGCCCCATCCCTGGAGGTGTTCAAGACCAGGCTGGATGGGGCTCTGAGCAACCTGGTCTAGTTGCAGGTGTCCGTACCCATGGACTAGAGGATCTTTGAAGGTCCTTTCCAGCCCAACCCACACCATGAACCTATTGCTGTGCTCTTCAGAAAAGCAGCTCTTCACACTCCCTGCCTGCACTGCTGCTACCAGCATGGCCTCCACCACAACAGGCGCACTCTGTGCACTACAGACCTCCTTCATCACAACTCAAGGTCCAGTCTGCATCATCGCAAAGCAGGAGACATGGAAGGTCAGACAACAAACCCTGGGCCTGCTGCTTCTCTTCTGCAAACTGCTGCCTGCTGCCAGCATTTCCACTGCCTTTATTCAGAGCTCACTCAGCCATCTCCAAGCCCACAAAGGCTCCACGGGCTGCAAACAGCAGCACGCAGCTGGCAGCTGCTTGCAGGGTGGTGTGCAGGGAAGATATGGAGAAGAGCACAAAGGAGGAAGAGGATTCCCTTGGAGCTACAGCCAGGTAATGAATGCAAAATGGGGCATGGCAGAGAAGATCCTCAGCGTGGAACTGGAAGAAATGAGCTCTTTGGTATAGTTATGTGCAGCCAAGTTTCAAAAGACAGAAAGGAAAAAGGAAAAACAAACAAAAAGCCAACACAGTTCCATCCTTACGTTTGCTTCTGGTAGATCTTCAGGTGGGAGGCTGACAGACTCCTGATGGGTGCTGTGGTCTCTACAGGCTGCAACAGCATGAACTTGGGAGCCAACCTGAGACACAGGGTTTGTGCCTCACCCTGTCCCTGGCACACATCAGTGAGGAGCAGCAGGAAGGAGCACAGGATCTCCCTGACAGCCTGGTGGTGCCCAGCAGGAAGGAGCACAGAGGAGACAGAGGTGCCAGTGCCATGCTGCTCCCTCTCCTTTACAGACCATTTCCTTCCCTGTGCAAACACAAACCACTGCAAACACTCAGCACCCACAGCACCCTCAATGCAGTGCACAGCTGCAGGGACATGCCCACCACTGAACATTAAAAGGGCTCTCAGCTGTCAGTCACTTGAACACCTCAGGGATGCTGCAGACACAACTGCCACCCCCAGTCAGCACACCCATGTCCAAAGTCCTCTGGCCAAAGCTGTGCTGCCATGGAAGGTGACTTCACAGACACAAACACCAGTCCTTGCCTTCTTGGGGGGGTGACGCTCCACTGAGCAGCCACTTGGAAGCAAAACATGGCTTTAGTGACACAGGAAGTGCCCCAACTTCACAGGTGCAGCTCTGCCCAGGGTCAGGCTGAATCCAGCAGTTCCAGGAGAGCACCAACTGCACCGAAATAACCCTGAGGAACAGAGAGGGATGTCCATTAGCAACTCAAGCATGGCACACAGCACACACCAGAACAATCTGCTCACACCCACAAGGCATTTAGAACAACTTACAAAGAAGGGTGGAAAAATGGCTACAGGCAGGTGGCCAAGAAGCTAACATCCTGGCCTGTATTAGAAGTAGTGGGGCCAGCAGGACCAGGGCAGGGTTTGTCCCCCTGCATGCAGCACTGGTGAGGACACATCTTGAGTACTGGGTTCAGTTTTGGGCTCCTCCTTCCAAGGGCATTGAGGGGCTGGAGCAGGTCCAGAGAAGGCCAACAAGGCTGGCGAAGGGTATGGAGCAGAAGTCCTGTGAGGAGCAGCTGAGGAAACTGGGGTGGTTTAGTCTGGAGAAGAGACTGAGGGGAGACCTCATTGCTCTCTACAACTCCCTGAAAGGAGGTGGGAGGAGGTGGGAGTTGGTCTCTTCTCCCTGGTGTATACAGCAGTAGTGACAGGACAAGAGGAAATGGCCTCAAGTTGCACCATGGGAGGTTTAGGTTGGATATCAGAAGAAACCAAAAAGGTTCTCAAAGACTGGCACAGACTCCCCAGGGAGATGGCTGAATCCCCACCCCTGGAGGTGTTTCAAAGAGGCAGAGATGTGGTGCTGAGGTACATGGTTCAGCACCAAACTTGGTAGAGTTAAGTTGTATGACCTTAAAGGTCTTTTCCAACCAAAAGGATTCCGTGGTCTCACGCTGACAAAATAGATCCTGCCCCTGATGCTGTACTGAGAAGCAGAGCTGCACAGAATCATCTGCTCTGTCAAGAGTCTTAAAGCTCCCAAGCAAGATGAAGCTGGTAGCAAACAACTCTTTGATGTGAGCCTGCACTGGGTGCTCCACTGCGGCACTGGGGACCTGCTGCGCACCATGGTGGCACCAACGGCTGCAGCCCCCTCCCGGCTGTCTCACCAAGGCTTTGCCTTTGGCCACCACCATTCCAACTAATTTAAAAGGTCTTTTCACCTCATGTTCCAGGAAAAGTGCTTTCAGCTGTCCCTTGGACCAGTAATCCAGAGCATAGGCCAGGAGCCTCATGGAGATGGTGTTGATCCGGAGGAAATTCCCAACAAACACCACTCGGTTGATGTTCTGCAGTAAGGGAGGAAAAAAGCATTACATGGGAACTCCATTCTCTGAGCACAAGGATGAGAACTCCACCTTGGAGTAAGAAGAAACACTTGTGGTGCCTTCACAAAAGCCCTGGGAAGCTTTTCAAGTTCATTTTCCAGTGAGGTTGGATGAAAAACAAGGAGCTGAAAGCAGAGGGAATCCTCCTGCTGGCACTAAACCAACCAGATCCAGGGCAGTGGCATCACCCTGAGGAGCTGCTCTGGCAGTCAAGGAGCCCAAAGGTACAGTGAGCAGGGACAGGAGCTGCAGAGGGAAGAGTCACCAACCACTTTCATGAACTTAGAACTTCAGAACTAGACCCTAAAGAGCAGATCTGCAAGCATGAGACAACTCTGAGTTGGGCTGAGGTCTGGCTGCAGCAAGAGATGGTTCAAAGTCAGGTGTACTTAGATGGTCAGAAGTGCACTAGGAGAGTGTACACAGTGCTCGTGAGGCCACACCTGGAATACCAGGTTCAGTTTTGGGCCTCTTACCCCAAGAAGGACATTGAGGTGCTGGAGCATGGGCAGAGAAAGGCAGCAAAGCTGGGGATGGGTCTAGAGAACAAGGCTGGGGAGGAGCTGAGGGAACTGTGGTAGTTTTGTCTGGAGGCTGAGATGAAACCTCAGCGCTCTCTACAACTGTGTGAAAGGAGGTTGCAGTGAGGTGGGGTTAGTCTCTTCTCCTAAAGAGCAAGCAATAGGACAAGAGGAAACAGCCTCAAGTTGCTCCAAGGCAGGTTTAGGTTGGACATTAGGAACAATTTATTCCCTGAAAGGGTTGTCAAGGCCTGGACCAGGCTGCCCAGGGAAGACTCCATCCCTGGAGGGGTTTCCAAGCTGTGTAGATGTGGTGCTGAGGGACATGGTTTAGTGGTGACCTGGCAGTGCTGGGTTTATGTTTGGGACTCAACAATCTGAACCAAGTGATGAATTTGAAGCTTTCTTGTTCTCCAGCAAGAACATGCTTTTTTTTCATAGATTTATAGAATGGGTTGGGTTGGAAGGGACCTTAAAGATCATCCAGTTCCAACCCCCATGCCATAGGCAGGGACACCTCCCACTAGCCCATGTTGTTCAAGGCCTCATCCAGCTTGGCCTTGAACAGCTCCAGGGAGGGGACATCCAAGACCTCTCACCATGCTAAGTGACATCTTCCTAATCTCCAGTCTAAATATGCCCTTCTCAAGCTTACATCTTCCTCCAGCCTAATTTCCAGTTCCCCTCCTTTCCAAGGTTCAAGTTCCATCTGCTCCTTCACTCAAGGATTCTTCTTCTCCCCCCATGTTCACCGAAGCTCTCCTCAGCTACTCAGCATCCTCTTGACACTCAGGTGTGCTCCAGAGCGAGGACTCAGCAGCTGCACCATGGGCAGCACTGTCGGGGAGCTCTTGCCTAGCTTCAGCAGTAGATGAAGATAAATGGTGAGCATCTGCCAAGAGCAGCAGAAGTCAGGAGGATTGCTCACCCTGGTAGCTCCTCCCCCAGCAGCAGGCTGGCAGTGAAGAGCACTCCTCTGTTCTTTCATAGCCCTGTACAATGCTGCTTGACATGAACGCAACAAGGCAGCACTGTAAAGAAGCTGAAAGCCCAGAGACACAGGAAGTGGTGGGGCCCAGCCAGGAGATGGACAGCAACTGGGGTCAACAGCAGAGGAGAGGTTCCAGCCCCTGCATGCCTCAGCCCCACCCATCCTTCTCCCTCAGCAGCCCTCACAGCTGTTGTTCATCACAGGCACCACAGAGAAGCTGTTTAACTCCTGACCGTGCAGAGGACCTCAGGAGCCCAACCCCTACCTCACACACAGCTCTTCAGCCAACAGCACAACCATCTGCCTCAAACCACAAAGACAAGCCAGGCCAACGTGTCCTGCACAAGCCAAAACAAGGGCATTCATCCAAAAGGCTGAGCACAGCCATCTCCAGAAGCACCTGCAGGGTGTGTGAGGGCAGCACTGGGGTGATGCTCTGGACAGAAGCACTGAATGGAGTCTCCTGCAGTACCTCATTGAGTGCACACATCCGTGCTATGGAGCCAATGTTGTTGGTGATGGTTATCAAGGTGGCCTTGGCGAGGTCCTCTTTGCTGACAGATTCCCTCTTCTCCTTGCTCATCATGTTTCCAAAGCTGTAAAGATAGTTGAGGGGTTAAAGGTCCATTTGCAGCAGACTTCCTAGAGAAAATGAGAACCCAAGTGACTCATCTTCAGGTGTCTAACTTGAAAATGATTTCTCAAGTCAAAAAAAGTGTCCCCAGAAGGTCTAGGGAGGGTCTCCTTCCACTCTGCTCTGCCCTGGTGAGACCATACCTGCAATACTGTGTCCAGCCACGGGCTCCCCAATTCAAGAGGGACAGAGATCTGCTGGACAGAGTCCCAGAGAGAGCTACAAGGAGGATGAGTGTGGGATGTAAACATCTCTGCTATAAAGAAAGGCTGAGAAACCTGGGGCTGTTTAGTCTGGAGAAGAGAAGGCTGAGAGGGGATCTGATCTATGTCTATAAATATCTGAGGGGTGGGTATCAAGATGGTGGTGCCCAGTGACAGGACAAGGAACAAGAGGTCCAAGCTGGAATCCAGGAGGTTCCACCTCAACCTGAGGAGACACTTCTTTACTGTGAGGGTGCCAGAGCCCTGGAGCAGGCTGCCCAGAGAGGCTATGGAAATCTCCTCCTCTGGAGCCTTCCAAAACCTGCCTGATGTGCTCCTGTGTGGCCTCTCCTAGGTGACCCTGCTTTGGCAGGGGACTTGGACTCAATAATCTCTGGAGGTCCCTTCCAACTCCTAACATTCTCAGTAATTAGACCTGGTAAAATGGAACAGCAGAAGGCATGGTTGGTCTCCAAAGACACAGCAATCCAGTTTTTCACTCCTGCAGATCTCCAGTGAAAATGAAAAGAGAAGCCAGCCAAGTCCTTACCTGGAGGCCACAGCCCAGCCGGGCAAGCCGAACCGCTCGTAGTCTCCTCCGTAAATGTCCCGCACTAGTTTGTCCACTTTGGTACTGTCTCCATGAGATGCCATCTCAAGGGCTTCTTCAAAGGTGGAGCAGCCAGTAAGAAGGCAGCAGAGACCAAAGAAGGTTCCTCCCCCAAGGCTGCAATGTAAAGAACAATGGTAAGTCTCCCACCTTGCTTGCAGTGACAAGGAAATGGCTCCTTCCACTGACACCTCTGATCCTCACTTACACACTCAGGCTGCCCCACTCAGAACCTTGGAGTGGTGTGGGTTGGAAAGGACCTTTAAAGGTCATCCTGTCCAACGCCACTGCAGTCAGCAGGGATCTCTCCACCTGGATCAGGTTGCTCAGATCCCGATCAAGCATGACCTGGAATGTCTCCAGGGATGAAGAGAGCTATGAGGATGACTGAGGGACCTGAACATCTCAGCTATGAAGAGCTGTTCAGTCTGGAGAAAGCTGAGAGAGGATCTTTTGAATGCCTGTAAATGTCTGAGGGGTGGGTGTCAAGACGAAGGTGCCAGGCTCTTTTTGGTGGTGCCCAAGGACAGGACAAGGAACAGTAGGTACAAGCTAGGACACAGGAGGTTCCATCTCGACACAAGCAGACATTTTTATAGTGAGGGTGCTGGAGGCCTGGAGCAGGCTGCCCAGAGAAGTTGTGGCATCTCCTCTGGAGACTTTCAAAACCCACCTGAATGCATTCCTGTCTGACCTGCCCTTTGGTGGGGGGGATTTAACTTCATGATCTCTGGAGGTCCCTTCCAACCTTTTCCATGCTTCAAAATGACCTTCAGATACTCCTGCTGACTGCAGGGGAGTTGGACTAGATGACTTTTGGGGAGGTCCCCTCCAACCCAAACCGTCCTATGATTCTGAGTGTATCTGGGATAATCTCAAGATCTGGGAATCTCTCTGATGGGAAACACTTCAATTCTTGCAACAGGGAAAATTAAAACAGCTTCTAGTGAGACTGGTGGCAGTAAAGAGAGCAAACTATGACATTCAGACTGTCTCACAGGAGGCACTGTTGTTGGCAGAGGAACTGCAGTAAAAACAGGAGCCTGAGCATTCAACTCACCCCCTATATTCCAGCTTGTCCCTGATAATGTCACCATCCCTGGGGGTGTTCAGAAACCTGCAGGCATGGCACCTGGGGACATGGCTTAATGGCCAAGGTGGTGTTAGGTTCATGGTTGAACTCGATGATCTAAGAGGTCTTCTTCAACCAAAACAATTCTGATTCCATGAAAATCTCCTCTGCCATGCAGAATCACAGGATGGTTGGGGTTGGAAGTGACCTTAGAGATCACCTAGTTCCAACCAGGGACACCTCCCACTGAAGCAGGTTGCTCCATGCATTCCAGACTGCAAAACAAAACTCCCTTTACTCCTTCCCCACCCCAGCGCTCACCTGGTGCCAGTTACCCGTTTGTAGTTCTCCTTTGAATACACAGCCAAAATGCTGACCCCTGAGCCAATGTTGACCAGAAGCAGAGGGTAGGGGTTCTCCAGGTTGAATGGGAGCTTCTGACATCGTTCAGCATCTGTTGGGTTTTCAAAATAGTAGCACTCGGAGTGGCCATTGAAGCCAACAGAATCGATGTAGAGAACCCCCTTGATAAGGCAGTCGAGTTCATCCAGCTTACACAGCTGCAGGTCACCCATCTGGGGACAAAACAGAAAGGAGAATATTCAAGAAGCACCAAGGGAGCTGAAGGGTTTCTGCTCAGGGCTAGAAAAATGCCCTCGCTGCCAGCTGAATTCAGCTACCTCCACCACTCCCTGAGCACAGGAGAGCTCTGTCCTTCTCCACACACGTGGGCCACCAGCTGCCCTGACCCAGATGGGAAAGAGGCAAGAAAAAAATCCACTGGGTCCACAAATGGACAATAAGAGAATCCCACCAGCTTCCAATGGCCTGATTCAGGTCCTGACTCTGAGGGACCAGCATGAGAAGCAAGGAAAAATGAAAAGGGGCTTTATGTTTGATAAAATAATCCCCCAAAAAGCAGCAAAAAAAAAAAAAAAAAAAAAAAAGAAAGGGAGGAAGTTATAAAGGTGCTGAGGGACATAGTTCAAAGGTGGATTTGACAGTGGTGGGTCAACAGCTGGACTTGATGATTCCAAAGGTCTTTTCCAACCAGTTTCTGAAATGGTTTTCCCCTTGTGTCACAGGTTCCACTGCACAAACCCCCTCTATTTGGTGCATTTGTCAAGCCTTGCTTAAATAAAGTATTGATCCCACATTTTTCACCTAGGAACAAGAACCCAACTTACAGTGAAGCCCCATGATGATCTCAAATCCCACCCACTAACCTCCTTTCACTTCCCTGACCACCAAATGTCACTGAACCTCCACCAGCTCACTCACACAAGTGTTAGAAGTGAAACCACGTGAGCGAAAGAGGAACAAAACAAATATTAAAGCAAGTGAAAGACAGCAATGAGAGAACAACCCCCCCCAAGACTGAGATGAGCAATTAACAACAGAGAGAAAGTCTGGGTAGGAGCTGCAGAAGTTAGTGGCCAGGCTCAAGCTCACTTAGGAGCCTGATTCAGTTAGGGGCCAGATTCAGCCAGGGGCTAGATCCAATGAAGGGTCAGATTTAGTCCAGGGTAGATTCAGTCAGGGGTCAGATTTAGTCAGGGGCTACATTCAGTTAGGGGCCAGATCCAGTCAGGAACCAGATTCGGTCAGGGGCCAAATCCACTTAGGAACCAGATTCAGTCAGGGGCTAGGTTTAGTCAGGGGCTACATTCCATTAGGGGCCAAACCCACATAGTGGCCAGATTCAGTCAGGGGCTACACTCAGGGGCCAGATTCACTCAGGGGCCAGATCCAGCTAGTGGCTAGATCTGGTTAGGGGTCAGATCCAGTTAGGGGCCAGATCCAGCTAGTGGCTAGATCCAGCTAGTGGCTAGATCCACCTAGGGGCCAGATCCATTCAGGGGCCAGATCCAGCTAGTGGCCAGATTGAGTTAGGGGCCAGATCCAGCTAGTGGCTAGATCCAGTTAGGGGCCAGATCCAGTTAGGGGCCAAATCTAGCTAGTGGCCAGATCCAGCTAGTGGCTAGATCCATTTAGGGGCCAGACCCGGCTGGNGATTCAGTCAGGGGCTACACTCAGGGGCCAGATTCACTCAGGGGCCAGATCCAGCTAGTGGCTAGATCCATTTAGGGGCCAGATCTAGCTAGGGGCCAAATCTAGCTAGTGGCCAGATCCAGCTAGTGGCTAGATCCAGTTAGGGACCAGATCCAGCTAGGGGCCAAATCTAGCTAGTGGCCAGATCCAGCTAGTGGCTAGATCCAGTTAGGGACCAGATCCAGCTAGGGGCCAAATCTAGCTAGTGGCCAGATCCAGTTAGGGGCCAGATCCAGCCAGGGGCCAGATGCAGAGGAACAGGAGCTGCCTTTTCAGGAAAGCAAGTGACCCAGTTTGAAGATGCACAGTGGACTCCACATGCTGTTTGCTGAGCCAGGTTTGGGAGTTAGGCAGAGTTCTTCCAAAGCTGGAGTTTTAGCCAAGGTTGTAAGAGTCTGCAGAGAAAGTTTTCTAGTTTCAGGCTGTTCACCCAACTTTCACCCCCACATCCTAAGGGTATAGAAGCCAAAGATGCCTACTGTGCGAAAGTCCTGCTCAAATTTGTAGGCTCCACCTCCCGTGGCACATAAGGTGGTGTGGAGGCTGGAGAAGTGCTTCTGGCTGCCCATGTGAATAAAAGCAGGCATGTCATGGGTAGGGAAGCGAATAAAGTGCAGATTGCCTTTGCGCCCACACAGGGTCAGCTCCCTCAGCTCCAGGTGCACATCCCGGATGCCTGTCGAGCCGTAGGCTACGTTGGAGGTCAGGTATTTGCGGATGCTTTTCAGGTTTTCCACTTCTTCCTCCTCTTCTTCAGCTGTGATGTCCTTTGGTTCAAAATACACCAGTTTGACCAAGGTGCCTCCGATATCCAGGCCAAACCAAGGGAAGACTGAAGAGAGAAAGGGAAAAAACAACAAGAGGGTGTGATGCTGTCCTATCGGCCACAAAACTGCTGACTTGTTTTGGCTGGAGAAGACTCCCCCAGGATCATCCAATCTAACCTTCTACCTGCCTTGTGTTCAGCCTAAGCCACACACCAGCCTCTCTACTCACAGAATCATAGAATTGTTTTGGTTGAAGACCTCAAAGATCATCGAGTCCAACTGTCAGCCTCAGGCAGCCATGGCCATTAAACCATGTCCACACATTCCTTAGACCATCTGCAGGGATGGTGACTCCAGCACCTCCCTGGGCAGCCTGCTCCAATCCCTGACCACCCTTGCAGCAAAGAAATTTTTCCTCATCTCCAACCTAAGTCTCCCCTGGCACAAACTCAGGCCATTTCCTCTTGTTCTACCACCTGATACTAGGGAGAAGAGGCCAACCCTCACCTGGCTCTAACCTCCTTTCTGGGAGTTATGGAGAGCCAGAAAGTCTCTCCTCAGTTTCCTTTCCTCCAAGCTAAACAACCCCAGTTCCCTCAGCTGCTCCTCCTAAGACTTGTTCTCCAGACCTTCACCAGCTTTGTTGTCCTCAAATGGCTATGAACTGAATGAACATGTGCAGCTCCCCAGGGACTGCTGGGTGCAGCTCTGCTTGCTCTACTCACTTCCAAGTGGAAAACAAAGAAATAAAAGTTAGCAGCTTGGCCTGCCCATGATAAGCATGGCTGAGACTCCTCTGAACAGCAGCTCAACTCCTGCAACAAGGTGGTGAGAGGTTTGGAGAGCATCTCATATGAGTAGCAGCTGAGGGAGCTGGGATTGTTTAGTTTGGAGAAGAGAAGGCTGAGGGGAGAATCATCCAATCATAGAATTGTCAGGGCTGGAAGGATCATCTAGTTCCAACCCCCCTGTCATGGACAAGGACACCTCATACCTCACTCTAGACCTCATTGCTCTCTACAACTTTCCCCCTTTCAGGGGAAAGGAGGTTTGAGCCAGGTGGGGATTGGTCTCTTCTCCCTAGCAACCAGAGACAGAAGAGAGGAAATTGGTTGAAGTTGTGATGAAGAGATTTAGATTGGACATCAGGGAAAATTTCTTTACTGGGAGAGTGGTGAGGTGTTAGAATAGGCTACCCAGAGAAGTGTTGTAGTCACCATCCCTAGAGGAGTTGAAGAAGCTGTAGATGTGGTGCTTCAGGACTTGGTTCAGTGGTCATGGGAGCGGGGTTATGGTTGGACTCAATGATTGCAGAGGTCTTTTCCAGCCTCAGTGATTCTCTGATTCCTCTGTTGAGGTACCTGATGCTCAGCAGCTCCCAACATTTGATACCCACACTCCAGACTCTTACAGCACTGTCTCAGCACAGTGTCCCCATCTCTGCTGGACACTGCTGCCATTTTAATCCCCAGCTATGTCTTCTCTCAGGTTCTGAGCCAGAGCCCAGGATAATGCCAGAGCTTCAACATCAAAGGGATGTACAAACATTAACTAATTACAACACATCGCTGAGGTAAGACAAGGAACCTGAGATGCCCCAGGGAGACAAAAAAACCCAAATGTTTAATTGGATTATTTTATTAGTACAAAACATGCCTGTTAGTGCCAAGCCCAGCAACGTTTACAGCTAGGGTAGATAATGAGCTGCTTGGAAAAAAACATCAAGAGAAAACCCTGATCAGATGGAATCTGTGATTAGAGCTGAGGACTGGAACGGATTAATATTGCTATTAATGAGCTAAAGGATAGAGCCAGAGCTAACAAGATCTGTGGGCTCCACAGCAAACAGAGAAAAGCAGCCACATGTTACAGCTTCTGGCAGCAGGACTAAACCTTTATGGGTGTTTGCCAAGAGGGAAAACACTTGGAAAATAAAGCTGAGCATCATAGAACGGTCTGGGTTGGAAGAGACCTTCAAAGCTCATCTATTCCAAACCCCTCTGCAGTCAGCAGGGACACCCTCAGCTGGATCAGGTTGCCCAGAGCCTGACACTGAGTATCCCCTGGGATGGAGCCCCAAACACCTTCGCAGGCAACCTGCTGCAGTGTTCCACTACCCTCATGGTAAAGGTTACATGGTAGAGGTTACTGGCTGTCCTCACGTGTCAGCGATGAGGTGATCATTGAACAGGTTGGGTTGGAAGGGACCTTAAAAATCACCCACTTCCAAACCCCTGCCATAGGCAGGGACACCTCCCACTAGAACAGGTTGCTCAAGGCCTCATCCAACCTGGCTTTGAACATCTCCAGTCAGGGAGCATCCACAACCTCCGTGGGCAGCCTGTTCCAGCATCTCCCCACCCTCACTGTCAAGAATTTCTTCCTAATCTCCAGTCTCCATCTCCCCTCTTCCAACTCAGTCACTGCCCCTCCTCCTGTCACTACAATCCCTTGTCAAGTGCCTCCCCAGCTCTCCTGTAGCCCCCTTTAGGTACTGAAATGCTGCTCTAAGGTCTCCCTGAAGCCTTCTCTTCTCCAGGCTGAGCAGCCCCAACTCTCTCAGCCTGTCCCCATAGCAGAGGTTCTCCAGCTCTCTGATCATCCTTGTGGCCTCCTCTGGACCGGCTCCAGCAGGTCTGTGTGTTTCTTGTGCTGGGGGCACCAGAACAGCACACATGACCACCTGGGCCAACCTTTCAAGGTAATAGCCCAGTTGAAAGGAGCTGGCTCAGCAGCCTGTCAAGCTGAGCCTTAAAACTGCTCAATGCAGGGCAATCCACTGCTTCCTTTGGGAGATGATTCCAAGGTCTCACTGTTTTCATGGGCAAACATTTTCTTCTGGAGTCCAATGGGAATCTCCCCAGCAGTAACTTGTCCCCATCACCCCTTGTCTTTTCCATAGGATTCCTTGTCAAAAGGGAGTCTCCAGCCTGCTGGTAGCCACCCTTTATGTGCTGGTATATGGCATTAATCATCTCTGTGGTCATCATCATCTCTGGAAAGCCACAAACACAACAGGCAAGTGCACATCTGAAGACTATCTTCTATCTTCTCAGCAGGGCAATGTTGCTGCTGCACAGAGCAGGGGCAAAAGGCCCTCTCAGAGCACTGCAGACCCCCAGGGCTGCTGCAGCCATGGCTTACCCAGGTTATTTTTAAACCACCCAGCTGTTTTTGTGTGTTTATACAGAGGCCATCACCAAAAGAAACTTTGAAAGAAGACACAAACTCTATTTTAAGAGGCACATCCAAGATCAAATCACTCTTTGTTTCTAATGCTTTTACTTCAAACAAGAGGAGAGGTAAAAATAGCTGTTCATGAAGGAGAGAGAAATGTGAATGAGGGCCCAACAGAGAAGGAAAGCAGGAGCAATTCAAGGACTTCTGTGATGGCAACCTCACATTCTGTGCTCCTTAAATGAACTGCAGAATTGCAAACTTCAGGGTAGAAAGTCTGCCAAGTGTTTTAACCCAAGTGTGGTTGTCAGGTGTTAAGGTGATCTCCCAGAACAACCTCTCAGCCAAACTGGACCAACTAAACCAGGATGCCCAGTCAGGTTCCTTAGTATCTCCATGGATGGAGACTCCACCATCCCTTTGTGCAACCTATGCCTGTGTTCAACTACCCTTGCATACCTCATCCAAATTCAGTCAGCCTTTCTTTCTCACATCAGAGGTTTTGACCAGACTGATGTGGGATAGAATCAGAGAATCATTTCAGTTGGAAAAGATATTTAAGATCAAGTCCAATCATTCTCTCTCTACTAAGGATGGTGCTAAACCATGTGCCTCGGCACCACATCTCTGCATCTTTCAAATACCTCCAGGGATGGAGATTCAACCACCTCCCCAAGGAGCCTGTTCCAATCTCTGAAGAACCCTTTCAGTGAAGAAGCTCTTTCCAATACCCAACCTAACCTCCCCTGGTGCAACTTGAAGCCATCTCCTCAAGATAGGATCTGCAGAGATAGGGCAGCCTGAACCAAGGTGCTCATGAACATCAAAGGAGTTGATGATCCTTATGGGTCCCTTCCAACCTGAGATATTCAGTGATTCTGTGTGTCTTACTTGAGCATTTCCTCAGGAAAATCTCACTCAGCTGCTTCATAAAAAAAACTAAACAGTGCAGTTACTTCTCCAGAGATGAACACTGCCTGCCTGGGCCTCATCACAATGTCAGCAGCATATCCTTGGGGATGATAGACCATGAGGAGCACCCATCCTCATGGAAAAGGGGGATCCAAGACCCTGGGACAGAAGTGAAGGGAAAGGTGGGACAAACTCCAGGGTTTCTGGACCCCCAAGAGAAAGGGCCTTGTCATGGAGAAGTGTGACAGCAGCAGCTGAGCTGGCATACAAAAGTGACCAAGGCCATGAGCACTCCAACAGGGAGACAGACATGACTGCATGGCTGGCAGCACCAAGTGTCTGTTTGCTTCATTCATATACTCCTCCCAACACCTTCAGCCCCTACAAGCCTGTCCCCAGGCCCTCCTAAGGCCATTCAAGAGCCATTTCCAACATGGCACTCACATCCACAAGGCAGCAGAATAGGACATACAGCCCAAAGTGGTGTCTTTGTGTGACTGAAGTCCCAGATCTGACAACCTGCTACTGCAGGAAAATGCTCTGAACTAGGATCAGAGAAGCAGTAAAACACCATCAGTGTCCCACAGGCAATAGGACACTGACAGCAGGACCAGAGCCTGCAGCTGCTGCTGCCCCAGTCCTTCCAGTGCCTGAACTGGTGACCACCACTCTATTTAAATACCCAGTTTAGAGAATCATGGATGCACTGGGTTGGAAGGGACCTCTGGAGGCCACCTAGTCCAACCCCCTGCAGTCAGCAAGGACATCCCCAACTAGATCAGGTTGCACAGAGTCCCATCAAGCATGACCTCAGAAGTCTCCAGGGATGTGGCCTCCACCAGCTCCCTGGGTAACCTGTGGCAGTGCTCCACCACCTTCACAGTGGTCACTAAACTCAGTTTCCCCACATTCAACACTGCACAGGCTCTGCTAGTCAAGGAGCAAGCTCTAGGCAGGGAAAGGAAGAGGCTTCCCAGGTTAGTCAGCCAAGTCCTCTCCTCTGTGTGGTCACTGACATCCCGGAATTCCTTCTCACAAAACTGCCACTTGGAAAGCATTCTGCTGCTTTGTCATCTCTGCTCTGAGGAAGGATTACTTCCAGAAACTTCAAGTCCTGGTGCCAGGAAGCCTCTTTGGACTTCTGGAATATATTCCTTCCTGTCAGGGCACACCATTATGAAGCCTGTCACTTTGTTTGTTTTAAGGCATTTCCTTATTTTGAGGCAGGAATCCTCTCCCCAGCCTCACTTTGTCAGGCTGAACAAAGGTGAAAATGGGGAGGGGGGGGGGTCTTGAGGTGCAACAGCAAAGCATGGAGCCCTGCTGAAGCCATGTAACTGGAAATACCACATGGGTTGCTTCATCACTGGCTCAAAGGCTTCCACTTCAGAGCAGGCAGCTGCTGGAATATGCATTTTTCAGCAGGGTCATACCAGCTCATTTCAAAGTTGTTTGTGAAGTCCACACACCAAACTACCATTCAGGGATACAAATCTTCAAGATTTAAGGTAGGTCTCTTTCAACCCAAACCAGTCTATGATCTTAGGACATGAGAATCACCACCTTGGTCCATCAATTTAGGAAAGCTTTCCTAGCTGTTGAAAAAAAACCCAAATATGACAGACACCAGCTGCTTAAAAACTTGAACCCTGCTCATTCCCAGTGATCTCAAGAACTGCCATTCTTAATACCTGTATTCAGGGGTCACAGCTGTCACTGACCTGGCAGAACACCCAGCATGGGGTTACATCACCCCCAGTCATCCATTGCCTGGCACAGCAGAGGACACAGCTAACAGGGAAACAGGAATGATGCCTGCAGAGCCAGGTGTAAACTGCAGTCAGGCTGGGCTCAGGCCCTGCTGGTCTTACAGCATCACAGTATCACCAAGGTTGGAAGAGACCTCAAAGCTCATCAAGTCCAACCCATCACCACAGACCTCAAGACCAGACCATGGCACCAAGTGCCACGTCCAAACCCGCCTTGAACACCTCCAGGGACGCTGACTCCACCACCTCCCTGGGCAGCCCATTCCAGCACTCAATGACTCTCTCAGTGAAGAACTTTCTCCTCACCTCCAGCCTAAACTTCCCCTGGCACAGCTTGAGACTGTGTCCTCTTGTTCTGGTGCTGCTTGCCTGAGAGAAGCAAGCAACCTCCTCCTGGCTATAACCACCCTTCAGGTAGTTGTAGACAGTAAGAAGGTCTCCCCTGAGCCTTCTCTTCTCCAGGCTAAACAATCCCAGCTCCCTCAGCCTCTTTTCATAGGACTTGTCTGCACTGTGGCCCCACTAAACCCCAGCTAACCCCTAAAAGAGCCTCTGTGCAGGGACCCAGGCTCAGAGCAGAGCTGGCTGCACACATGCCTGTGGAAAGCCTCTGCAGAGAGCAGCTGGTGCTCTCCATCTGCCAGCAGCTCGGCTCTACCTCCAGCGAGTCACCAGGGATAAATTCTTAAAGATAGCCTATTAAGGTAATTAACTTAAACCAAATGATTCTTAATTATGCATCTCTCGTTATATACATCCCAGCCACAGGTGGAGAACCCAAGCAGGCAGCATGCTAGCTCCAAATTCTTCACCATGCTACACAGAGAAACCTGCACAGAGCTCTCAATTCACCCAGGGCAGGGACAGAACGTCCCCTGCAAGCCCATTTTTGTAGGAGAGGAGGAAATTATTTCAACAGCCTGGAGAAGTGCTGGTTTGTTCCTCACACTGACAAGAAGTCAGCCAATGTGAACATGCAGGGAGGCAACAGCTCTGCCACATCCCAGAACCAGAAAAATCTGTGCCTCCAAAGGCAGGAAGGAGGAAGCTCTCTTGGACAAGCGCCAGTGCCATCTGCTACTGAGATTTCTCTGTTCAAACACTGATTTTTTTTTTCCCAGCACCTACAGCACAGCTGAAAGCCACCCAAAGATCTCTCTCCCTTTTAAGCCTCTGAAGCATTTTCTCCAGCAGAGCTGCTGCAGCAGATGCCAGATCTAGAGCAGGGTGAGAACTGGTGGCATGCAGGAGCCTCTAGGCAGCCTGGGGGCTGATTTTGTCAGTCAGAAGGTTCTGCTAAAGTAACCGGTGTGAGAAGACACCAGCTTTGACAGCCAAGGCACAAAAAGCAAAAGCTGCCCCTCTTCATCACCTCCCTGCTGCTACCTGGAGCCCTCTGTGCTGGGGGAGAGCCTTGCACACTGCCCTTCCAAGTGCTCACCAGCCACAGGAGGATGAGGATGAGGAATCCATCGGCAGAGCATCGCTGTATGATCTTTCAAGGTGCCTTCCAGCCCCTGACATTCTGTGTTTCTGTGAACCTATGGACTCTCCTCCTGCCCAGCACCTTGAAGGAAGTGTTGTCTCTCCCTGGGTGTTTGGGCATTTACAAGAAAGGCAGGAAATCCTCTTCTGAGAGCCACAGCTGCTCCCCCTTCAAACGCTGCCGCAGCTTTTTCCTGAAAGCAGCTCTCTATTGCTTCATAAGGACAATAAGAGGCACCAATCCCACTCTCAAACGTGGTGTTAAGATAGAAAAATAAACACAAGGCAGTCAGAGTGCAGAGCAGTGCAAAAGGGGCTTGAGAACTGGTGAGCCTGTGGCACCACTCAGCAGATCAGGCACACGACGATGAGCTTAGTTACTGTCCTTTGCTCCCCTAACACAATACACTGCAGCAGCAGCTCTGAACTATGTTTTTATTGAGGGGGAAAACAATGGCTGTAAGAATTCATCTTCTGGCCTGACAAAGGATTGTTCTCCTTTCCAGAAGCACCTCTGTACAGAAGTTTTCATGCACAGAACACACACTCAGCTCTTTGCCCTAAAAATAACCCTCCTTCAGAGGGGCAGATCTCAGGATATACAACATCACAAGAGCAGCCTGCAAACAATGTGAAGGGCTCACAGCTCATGTGAAGCAATCTCAAGGACACTACACACTGCCACCTCTCCTTCATCTCCAAATCCCTTTTAGAATTAGGCTGCAGGGTCTTCAGGGCAAGAAAAATAGAATGCAGCAAGGAAAAGATAATGTCTTTATTTGTTATGTAAATTATTTTATTAAATTTAATGCTATAGAAATATTTATATATTTAAAAAACAAACAAACAAAAAAAACCTCAGTGGGCTTCTGAAAGCTGCAAAAGTGTCAAGATGAAAGAGATGATATAATCCAAGATCTCCATGGTGGATTTTCTTCACACAACACACAGCTCAGGCTGTATTTGAGCCTGGTCCTGAAGTTATCAGCCAATTATCCTGGCAGCTAAAACGATTAGGCTGGGGAGGAGCACCAAAGGCTGAGGAGTTATAGCCCAGCGTATGGCAGCATCTCTAAACATCAGCTTACTCTAAAATACTTAACCTTACTTGCAGAGCATTACACCCATAGAAATTTTACAACTGGGCAGGGAAAAAAAAACATCCTATTTATCAGCATTTCATGTCAAGTGACAGTAAATTGACACATCCTCCCATCTCCAAAAACAGGTTCCACCAGAAACACACATTTCAGACCCAGCCCTCAAAACCCAGGTATTTAAAAACAAAACAATCAGAGCTTAAATTTTGTATTGCAAAGAGGTTGCCAAAGCAACCTTTTCTTGGTACCTCTGCTTGGATACTGTGTCCATCCAGAATGTAAAGCAATGGCTGTGGTCTGGTTTTGTGTGGTTCTGAGAGGAGTCACTAAAACGTTAAAGAAAAAAAGGTACCAGATCATAGAATTGCAAAATGGCTCAGGTTAGAAGGGACCTCAGAGATCTTCTACTCCAACCTGTCTGCCATGGGCAGGAACACTTCTCAACTAGCCCAGGTTGCTTGAAGCCTCATCCAGGGAGGGGACATGCACAACTTCCCTGGGCAACCCATTCCAGCATCTCGACACCCCGTACTGAGGGACTTTCTCCTAAGATCAAGTCTAAACCTACTCTCCTCAGCTTCAAACCATTCCCCCTTGCCCTGTCTCTAGACACCCTTAGGAAAAGTCCCTCTGCAGCCTTCCTGTAGAATTCCTTCAGGCAGCTCTAAGGTCCTCCCTGAGCATTATCTTGCTTGGCCAAATAACCTAAACTCTTCTCTGCCCAGGAAAGCAGGTTTGCAGGAAAGGGCAGAGAGCAGTGCAGAAGCACAGGAGAGGAAAAGGGGGGAAGCTGATGAACTGGACTGCTGACCTGTTTCTCTTAGCACAAGGAAGATTCATTACAGTAAAATATTCTCCCACTCGTGATGCTAATAACTGGGTTTATGCCTGGCACTTCACCCTGTCCACAGCAAGGTACCTTAAACCTAACATGAATATCCTCTTTACTGATCTGGGCTATTTCCAGTCGAGTCTGTAAGTGCAGACTTCATCAATGGTGTTGATAATTCATTATTGAAAAGGGATTCTTCTGCGTTGCCCCTGGAGCTGATAGACCCTTTTTAGTATTATCATTTCTGCCCCCTTGACATCCCACCAGCATCACACTCCAAAAACAGCTCAGAACTCCCAACAGATCTCTGCTTCACTGCCTTTTCAGGGATGCTTCTCATTCCCTTCCAAGGGCAACAGTGTCCTTGACTTCTCCTTCTTTTACCTGTGGCACACTGAAAATCATGGCGCCTGCCACAAAGCTCTGTAGCTGCTGTGAAGCACAGCAAGAAGCATTTAACAGCCCAAGATGTAGCTCAGATGTCAGCTGCACTGCCGCAGGTTGGGCTGTTTCAGACCTACTCCACCTAATTCCCCTCAGTCTCAGCCCTTCTCCAATCCCTGCAGTGAAGGTGGCGCAGAGCAGGAGCTGGAGCTGCAGCCCACTGAAATCCTTTCATTCCTGGGGAAGCAGGGCTCATCTGCCAGGGCATCTGCCAGCACAGGCTGCAAGACAAGCTTCAAGGTCACTGAGCACATTTGCCAGATTCCAGCAGCAGACAAGTGGGAGCTGAAGTAGGGCACTTTTGATCAGAAGCCCATTAAGCAGCCTGCTTTCACTGAGGCTTGCTTGAATCTTGAGGTGGGATCCAGCGTTTTAACTTCAAAATGTAATTTACTCTGACATCAGACACTGTCCCTATTAGGGGATGTGCTTCCTCCCCTACACTGCTCTTCCAGTTACCACAAGAATCATTAAAGGAGATGATCCTGAACTGCATTCTGCTGACCTTCCAGACTGGATCTCAATCTCGTCTCAGAAGTTGCCAGAACACCTATTTTCCCAAAAGTATCTCACACCAGTTTCTGCGTTTTACTTCATCACAACCTTCAGCAGGAGAACCTCAATGGTCAACTTCAATCTGCATTTTCCACAGAAGACATGGAAACTGTCCCCGAGCAAGGCAGAAGAGTTCTCATTACCTCATGCACAGCTCCAAGTCCATCCTCATTTTCATACCAGAGACATACACTCCCCTACAGCTGCCTGCACCCTATTAACCAGCAGGTCTCTAATTAAGAACCCCACTGCTAGGTTTTGCTGAATTCCTTAGAAGATCAGCCACAGAAAGGGATTTTTGCATGCAGAGTTTGTTTTGCTGCATCTAAATCACAGGATGCTCATCACTGCTAGTGTCATTACAGCCCTTTACTGAAGATCTTTCATCCTATCAATTCTGGGGTACCCCACAATTACCTCCATGATTAATTTTTGAATATCTAATCATCAGGTGCAGGATGCCTCCTGTAATCCAGCATGGTCTGGGAATGAAAGAGAAATGTGAAGGGCTGCAGGTTAATGCATTGTGAAGGGATGCACAGAGGCTGCATAAGCATCGCTGAGCTGCGCTCCCCTGGAACAGGGGATGCAAGAAGCATCCAGCTCTATAACATCTCTGGAAAGTTTTTGAGGTGTTATTCCTGTTTTCCCATACCAATGGCAAAATAGGAGGTTCAGAAGAAAAGAGAAAGAACACGACTGAAAATGCCATTCATATAAGGTGGTGATGATGTCTCGGCACCATCGGCCAACAGGCTGAGTCCTGCAATGAGCCGCAGGAAATTCTGGTCCCTGCCACCAGCCTGGGCTCTTTTGTGACATCCTTCCAGCAGCTGTCCAGGTAACAGGCAGCACGCTGAAGCCATTTCATTGTCAGGGGATGGCTCAGGGAAAGAGATCCAGCACAAGTGAAGAAATAATCCCTCAGCTGCACTTCAAACATGGCTGAAGCAAGTCCTCCGCCACAGTCACCTGAGCAGCAGCCCCTGCGGCTGCCAAGATGAAGGCTGCCATCCATTTTGCACTTAACCTGCTCCTGATGTGGCGTCTGGGAGCCTGGCTCAGGGAATGGTGTTTTCCTTATGGAGCCTGGGTCAGGCTGTTCCCAGAGTCTGCCCAACTGGCAGGGCTCTCCTCTCCCCACATTTACACCATTCTTTTCGGCCTTCCTGTTTCCTTCCAACAGTGTCCAGCCACACAGCTCCCCCTCACCCCCTGGCTCTGGCTGCACTCCTGGCCCTTCCATCTGTCCTCCTGTGTCTTCGCCAGTGACCTTCCCACATCCTTCAGTCTAAAGTTCCCAACTTGGGATACTCAATACCCACCACGGCTCCAACCTCTGCCCCAGCAGCCCAGGCATCACCTCACACAAACTCACAGACATCTTGTACCTTGTCTTGCTAACATTTCAGAGCCCACATCCCTGTCTCACCACGGCTCTAACTTTGACATATTGAGCCCATCCCCCCACCCCCACTAGATCTCCAAACTGGCGAGGCTGGACTCATATGCCACCACCCCACTGCGATGTCCCCAGATTGGGCATGCTGGATTCATATGCCATCACCCCACTGCGATGTCCCCAAACTGGCCGTGCTGGACCCATGCCATCACCCCACTGCAATGTCCCCAGACTGGCCGTGCTGGACCCATGCCATCACTCAACTGCAATGTCCCCAAACTGCCCATGCTGGACCCATGCCATCAACCCACTGCGATGCCCCCAAACAGGCCATGTTGGACTCATGCCATCACTCAACTGCAATGTCCCCAAACTGGCCATGCTGGATCCATGCCCTTGCCCACTGCGATGCTCCCAAACTGGCCGTGTTGGACTTATGCCATCACCCCACTGCAATGTCCCCAAACTGGCCATGCTGGATCCATGCCCTTGCCCACTGCGATGCTCCCAAACTGGCCGTGTTGGACTTATGCCATCACCCCACTGCAATGTCCCCAAACTGGCCGTGCTGGACCCATGCCCTTGCCCATTGTGATGGCCCCAAACTGGCCGTGTTGGACTCATGCCATCACTCAACTGCAATGTCCCCAAACTGGCCATGCTGGACCCATGCCATCACCCCACTGCAATGTCCCCAAACTGGTCATGCTGGACTCATGCCATCGCCCATTGCGATGCCCCCAAACTGGCCGTGTTGGACTTATGCCATCACCCCACTGCAATGTCCCCAAACTGCCCATGCTGGACCCATGCCCTCGCCCACTGCGATGCTCCCAAACTGGCCGTGTTGGACTTATGCCATCACCCCACTGCAATGTCCCCAAACTGGCC
>VWZE01009719.1:339847-352134 GCA_013396675.1 Eubucco bourcierii | reverse complement strand
GCCCCACTGCGCCGCGCCGCGCCGCGCTCCTCAGCCGCCGCCGCAGCAACCGCCGCCAGCGCGCCTGCGCCCAGCGGCCCCCTGCGGCGGGGCGGGACAGCAAATGAGACGATCGCAAATCCCAGCTCTTCGCCGCATGGAACGACAAGAAGCTTCGCCAATAGAAGGCCGCAGAGCGTTAGGTCCCGCCTCCGCGCTCTGCCGCGGAGAGTGACGAGCGCGACTGCCCAGTCGAACGCGACAGCTCCAGGCAGGGCGGGTATTAAGTGGCCCGCGGGGGCAGGCCCCTGCGCTACAGCGCTGGCCTATGGAGATCTTTCGGAAAGACAATGACACGGCAACTGGCCAATGACGTGTGGAAGCGCCTGACCGAGGCGGGAGAAGACAGGCCGATTGACAGGCCGGGTAACTATGGCAACGCAGGAGGGGACCGAAAGGGAGACCGCAGTAGGCCCGGCAAAGCTGGGTTGGGGGGGCGCTTCTTTGCCTACAATTTGCATATGCAGATAGCAAGGCCGACCTCGCCCCCTCACTGCGGACCTCGGCACCAGCCCGCCCTCGGTGGCACTGCCAGGGCCGGGGCCCCAACCCCCTCTGCCTCTGTCCACGTTAACGGCGCCCACACCGTGGAACAGCATCGGTGTTCCTCAGACTGGAGGACAGGTCGTGGGGGGCTGTGGCTTTCAGCAGATTTTCGTACTACTGAGGAACAGCAGCAGAAAGAAATGGGTGAAAAGCTGTTCAGGCGATGAGGAGCGGTACCTGGGAAGCAGCCATCACTGGTTCCTGTATCGCAGAGCTGAACCCAGGGTGGCCAAGGCAGCCCAGCGCCCGTTTCTGTGAAGAATCTCAAGATCTGATTCAGCCAGAGGATCTGGAGTATACGGAACTGGCAGCAGCAGCCTGGACTTGGTGCCTGTTACCCACCTCAGGAAACATCTGCTCATGGTGTCCACCTTTCTTTACCTTTAATCCCTTCCCTCCCACCCTGCTACCACAGCTACCTATGGCCCAAATGCTGTTCCAGCTTGTGATGATTTGCAGCTTAGAGCTCTGTTTGAAAGACTTTGGTGCACTTTCCAGCTCAGAACAACCAAAGCATTCTGAGGAAGCACATCTGCAGCGCAGCTATATGCAGCCTTGAGAACCATCTTCATCCTGAACAAGCTGTCTGGGCTTCCTAGGACCTGCTATCCAGCTTCCAGAGATAGAGCTGCTTGAAATTCTCTGTGTCAGAAGCTGTACAAACAGGCTTCTCTGAAGGCATCTGCCTCCTGAAATAAGAAAGCCAAGGTGTAGGAACACAGCCCATAAACAGCAGAGGAGGGCTGCTTCAATCCTCCTGTGCAGCTTCTGCTCCCTCAGCAGATTAAGTTTGGTGATCTAATTCTCCATCTTCCACAGGACAACTTGCTCCAGAGAAGGCTCCAAAAGCTGTCGCCCAACCCCTCATGGTACAAACACACACGGCACCCTCACCAGTTGCCCACAGGTTTATTGTTCAGTTAGTAAAAGGCTTTTTTTTTCTTTAACAGATGTGCAGGAACATGGCTCACCTGCTGGTGACACTTTTAAAGTGCTGCATTAGAGCTGTGAGAACACCAAAAAGTAGAACATGTGCTTTGATCCAGCCTGAGGTGGCATCAACCAGCTGTGTCACCAGGGAAAAGGCAAAGTGCACAAATGTGGCTAAAAAGCAAGGGGGGAACACAGCAGGCAAATGAAACATCAGAGAAGAGGGCCTTGGAAGGGAGGCTGCTGGTTTGGGACATCCCCAGATCCCATAGAAAGCATGTGGGGAAGGCACACATCCCCATATCTAATGAATCTGAGATGGGTTCTGCAGCCTGGTCACACACCATCAGCACTCTGCCTTAGGTGATAGAATGAGAGGCGACGGCCTGAAATTGTGCCAGGGGAGGTTTAGGTTGGATATCAGGAAAAAATTCTTTGCTGCAAGAGTGGTCAGGCATTGAAACAGGCTGCCCAGGGAGGTAGTGGAGTCACCATACCTGGAGGTGTTCAAGGAACATGTGGACACAACCTGTGGGGACATGGTTTAGTGGTCGTGGTGGTGGTGGGTTGATGGTTGGACAGGATGATCTTAGAGGGCATTTCCAACCAAAACAATTCTATGATTCCATGATTTTGGTAAAATTTAGAGGTAATTGTGAGCCTTTTCAGGAGGTGAATGGGTTTGGGGAGATCTCCTCACCCTCTGCAAATAAAGAGCAGCTCTTAGTGCTAAAAAGTACACCTTTCCTGGGGAGGTGATGAGTCAAAGCCCTCAATAACAAAAGAAAGCTGAGGAAGAAAAATAGCTTACTGGGAGTGGTGATGGGGGATCCCAGGTCCTTCTCCCTGCCTGGTTTTGGACAAATCTCCACAGGTCAGATGGGGAGAACAGCCCCTGTGTTCCCTCTCTCAGCAGAGGGAGTTGAATGTGCCAAGGACACATTGTCACAAAATCACTGAAACATTCAGGTTGGCAAAGCCCCTCAGGATCACCAAGTCCAACCCAGAACCCTACTCTACAAGGCTCACCCTAAACCATATCCCCAAGCACCACATCCAAACAACTTGTAAACACACCCAGGCTTGGTGACTCCACCACCTCTCTGGTGCCTGACCACCTCCAGTGCCTGACCACTCTTGCTGTGAGAGTCTTTTCAAGGAATGAAGCATGGGGGACACCAGAGTACAAACCTTTTAGATCAAAACCAGCTTAACTACTAAGCTGATTTTGGTTATTTATTGTCCTTATATAATAAATAAAAGATATTTATTGTCCTTATCACTTATGGGAGGCACTTTTTGCATTTGTGGAGCAGAGGGAAAATTTAGGAGGGAGGAGCAGCCACTGACAGACCTTTCCCACTGCAGGCTGAGTTCTGGGCATGACAGCAGCACTTCACAGCCAGGATCTGGGCAGCTCATCTCCCTTCCAGCAGGAAAGTGTGGCAGGAAACCTGAATGAATAAGTTACCAGACACAGTAAAAAAGAGAAGAGGTAACAGCCTAGATAGGCTAGATCAGTGGGCCAACATTAATGGGATGAGTTTCACAAGGCCAAATGCCAGCTCCTGCACTTGGGTCACAACAACCCCAAGCAACGCTATGGGCCTGGGGTAGTGTGGCTGGAGAGCTGCTGGCAGAATGGGATCTGGGGGTTGTAATAGGCAGGAGCTGAATAGGAGCCAGCAGTGTGCCCAGGTGGCCAAGAAGGCCAATGGCATCCTGGTTTGCATTAAAAACGTTGTGGCCAGCAGGAGCAGGGAGGTGATTGCTCCCTTGGACTCTGCTCTGGCGAGACCACAGCTCGAGTGTTGTGTTCAGCTTTGGGCACCGCAATAAAAGAGAGATGTGGAGGTGCTGGAGCAGGTCCAGAGGAGGCCAACAAAGCTGGGCAGGGCATGGAGAATAAATCTTATGAGGAGTGATTGAGGGAGCTGGGGATGGCTAGTTTGAGGAAGAGCAGGCTGAGGGCAGAGCTCATTCCTGTCTACAGCTACCTGAAGGGACATTGTGGAGAGGCTGCTGCTGTGCTCTGCTCACAAGGAACTGGAGACAGAACAAGGGGGAATGGCATCAAGCTGAGACTGGGGATGTTTAGATTGGACATTAGGAAAAACTTTTTCATGGAGAGAGTGGTCAGGGACTGGAATAAGCTTCCCAGGAAGGTGAAGGAGTCACCAGCCCTGGCTGTGTTTAAGGATCGTTTGGATGTGGTGCTTAGGGATGTGGTTTAAGGTGAATCTTGTAGAGCAGTGTTACAGGTTGGACTTGGTGATCCCCAGGGGCTTTGCCAACCTGGATGTGTCTGTTATTCTGTGATTTCAGTGGTGCCCAATGACAGCACAATGGTGTGACAGCAGTGGGTACAAACAGAAACCCAGGAGGTTCCACCTGAAAAGGAGGAGAAACTTCTTTGCTGTGAGGGTGCTGGAGCCTTGGAGCAGGCTGCCTAGAGAGGTTGTGGAGTCTCCTTCTCTGGAGAGATTCCAAACCTGCCTGGACATTTTGATCTTGGGTGACCTGCTAAAGGAGGGAGGTTGGACTGGATGATCCTCATAGACCCCTTCCAACCCCCACCATGCTAAGATTCTATGACTAAGAATGCAGGCCAGCCACCAGCATCAGAGCTTCTGGCATCTTTGTGGGCTCACCAGACTAAAACCATACCTGACCTCCTGCTGTGCACATCCACCACCAGATTGCCAAACATTCTGCCCAGTCCTGTCCCCTCCCTTGTTGCCCCCCAGCAAATCATTGGAGGATGGGGACACCTGAAAATTCTGCACTGGTTTCTTTAGAGCTTAAAAAAAAAAAAAAAACCAACCAAGAAATTCTCCAGATACAGTAACCCTCTAAAGTAGAAAAAAAAAAACAAAAAACAAAAAAAAAGTAGTGTTGTTACTTTTGTGCCCCCTGGTTTATGAGGGAGAAGATGAGATGATGAACAAATGAGATGGCAAATAACTTGCAGCTGCAGGGCCAGAAGTGGGCAGCATGGTTCACAAGATCACAGGATGTCAGGGGTTGGAAGGAACCCAAAGAGATCATCGAGTCCAAGCCCCCTACCAGAGCAGGACCAGACAATTTATCTTAGGTCACAGAGGAACACATTGAGACAGGCCTTGAAAGTCTCCAGAGAAGGGGACTCCACGACCTCTCTGGGAAGCCTGTTCTAGTGCTCTGTGACCCTTAACAGTAAAGAAGTTCCCTCTCTCTCTTGTGTTGAGCTGCAACCTCCTGTGCTGCAGCTTATATCCACTGCTCCTTGTCCAGTCACAGGTTGTTGGTTGTTGCCAGCAGCTTGAAATGTGCCAACAGCAACTGAATCAGAGAATCACAGAATGCTTTGGGGTGGACTCTTCGAGGTGTTTTCCAACCTAAATCATTTTATGATTCCAGGCCAACCCCCCTGCAGTCAGAAGTGACAACTGCAACATTTGCAACTACAGCAAATTGCTCACAGCCCCAAACAACCTGACCTAGGTTCCAGAGATGAGGCTTCTACCACTTGTCTGGGCCAGGGCCTCACCATCATCAGAGTAAAAGCTATCTTCCTTCTCTCCAGTCAAAATCTCCCTTTTTCAGTTTTAAACCATCACCCCTAGTCCTGTCACAACAGGTCCTTCTAAAAAGTCTGTCCCCAGCTTTCTTATTGTCTCCTTTAAGCACCGAAAGGCCACAAGAAGGTCTCCCTGGAGCCTTCTCTTCTACTGGCTCAACAATCCCAAGTCTCTCAGCCTAGCTTCACAGTAGAGGGCTTCCAGCCCTTGGATCATTCTGTGATCTCTTTTTATATTGAGTGGGGCTGCTTCTCCTGAAAGCTGCCCTGTGCAGGGGGATGCTGAGAATATTTCTTTGGGTTTGAGGATTTGATTTAGAACTCTTGCAGCTCAATCACCTGATGCTCCAAGCTGATCCCTGGGGGTAGCATGGAAATAACAGACTGCAATTTTAAATGGGACTTTCAGGATAACCCCAGCATCTCAACCACTGGGTAAAGCCTCCTACAGCTCACATTCAACCCTATTTGTGTTCTGACCTAGATGGATCTTTCCTACACTTCCATAGCACTGGATACCAAGGAAGGCCCAGCAGAAACATCCACCTCCCCAGCCAGGATCTAAAAACACAGCCTCAAGGCCACAGCCATCAAACAATCCTGCACGGGACCAAGTCCACTTAGTGCTGGCATTGTGTGAAAGGTCCCTCTGAAAGCATAATCTCACTTTCCCTGACAGGAGGGGGCTCAAATGAGGTTGATCCTTGAGGAATCTTGCTAGATGTGGCTCTTTCCTGACCCTCAGCTGCGTCCCCAGGGCATCAGTGCTGCAGGAAGCGATGCCAGAGCGGATCCCTGGTCCCCTGGATGCTCCGAAGCAGGATGGCAGCTGACAGGAAAAGAAACAGCTCATGTCATCTGGCTTCTGGTTCTCATCACTGGGGTGTCTCTCACCACCAATGAACAGAAGGTGATTTGGTGCATTGGGGTCCTGCCCACACACCCAGCACCAGGGTGAAAGGAGTAGTTAGGCCAAGCCAAGGTCCCAGCAGCAGAACCAGAGCCACCAAGGCAAATTCAACAGGAGGCACTTAGTGAAGGCTGCTCCACAGACCCTTGACCAGCTTCACGTTTACAGGGTGTCTGCAAAACTTCTCCTTGCTGCACAGTCCAGGGGTCACCCTTTGGACCACCAGGACATTCCCTGGGGCTTCCTGGAAGTTGTGGACAATTGCCACAAGAACTTTCTTTTTGTACTCAAGAGGTCACTCCCTGAGTAAGACCCTCTCTCTATGGGTGGAAAAGGAGAAGGCTACAAACAAGATGGTTGTGAAGCAGAATAGGATGAGACTCAAACCCAGCAGCATCATGCAACCAAGGCCTCTTCCAGCCAAACCTCCCAGAAAGAGATTTAACAGCACTCCTACCATCTCCCCACAGCTGCTGCTCTTCAGGCTTTAAACGTGTTGGCCAAATTCCTGCTGTAAAGAGGCATCACCCAGGCTGAGTGCCAGTGGTGGCATCCCATCCCTGCAGGGCTATTTCTGCAGTCGATTGTACACCAGAAGGGCTGAGATCAGAGCGATGCCCAAGGCTGGAAGGATGTAGGGCAGGGATGATCTGTTGCTGTCCCCTGGGGACACTGTGGCCTCAGGCAAGCCGCTTGCAGCACCACAGCCTCTGCCTGAGTCCAAAACTAGAGGGTTTCCAAGGCCATCGGCTCCATCCTGGATGTTGTCACCTTCTTTGAGCTGCATGCTGGGGCAATGGTCCTCTTGGGTGCCCAGAGAGGTGCTGTCCCAGCTGGGAGGAGGACAGGAATCTTTGCTTGCTCCAGCTGCCTCCTCTCTTCTGGGGTCTGCATGAGCTGCTGGAGATGGGCATCTCGAGGAGACTGTGGAGAATGCTCCTCCTGAGCTGGAGCTATCTGTGCTCAGCATGAGTGGGTCGCCGCTGAGGGTGAAGCTAGATGTGGAGAGGAGGGTACATGGCTTGCTGGGCTCCACATCACCCTCCACACTGCTGCAGGGCTCCCAGATAGTTGCGTCACAGCATACCGAGGATGCCATTCTCCCAGATGGGACTACAGAGCTTCCTGCAGCATCTGGGAGAGAGTCCATCAAGACCTGGAACACATTTGGGAGACAATGAGAGAGGCTGGGTACCACTGGAAGCTTCCATCTGGCCTGCTCTTAGGCACTGGTGTCACACACTAAGACCACCTCAGCACTTAGCCACCACATCTCTAGACAGTAACAGCAAGGCTGGGTCACAGGTAACTCCCAGGGCTGGGACACTTCGTGGGGCAGGGAAGTTTTGGGTCTCTGGGGGAGACTCAGGAAGCACAGAAGTGGAGACAAGCAACAAGGAGAGGAGTGGAAAGAGACACTTGGAAGCCAGGAGACTGGAGGAGAGTCAAAGCCTGACAAAGCTTGTCTCTCTTCTCTCACACTCCAAAATACAGCATCCAGATGGGGGCACGAACTAGTGAAAAAAAGCCCTGAATAAACTTGCTGCCAGCTCAAAGTCTGACACTGCAGCAGCAAATTTCCCACTCAGGGGGAGTTCACAAGGACCTGAGTCTAATGCAAGTGGCAGAGGGAAAGGTCACCTACTTTCTCCTTTGCTGGCACAGAAGGGGTGCTGCTGGCCATCTCCACCACAGGTGGCTTGTCCTCTTGTGCACGATTCAGGGTGGTGGTGTGAGATGGAGAAGTGTCTGTAGGCACAAAGGTAGTAGCTGGGGAGGCTGTTTCCATCCGTGTGTCTGTTGGGAAGAAAACAAAAGACACTGTGTTCATCAGCAGACCTCCAAGAGTTCTGCTCCTTCCTAGGTTTGCCACAGCAGCAGACTCCCAGAGCTGTGCAGGTCAGGGAGAGGACCCAGCACTACTGGGTGCCGTTCATGGCCCTGGCTCTGCTGTGGCACTCCAGCACCTCAAATATATTCCTGGGGTGGCCCCAGGCTGCTAAAAGGGGGGTGCAGAGGCATTAGACTTGGGAGGGTTGTATCAGGGGTGAATTAAGTATCTCGGCCAAGTCCTGGTCAGGACATTGTGCCAAAGCACAGCGAGCCAACAACTGCAACAAAACCAGGAAAAACCAACAGGGAACAGGCAGCCAGGCTGGATTTCTGCACAACCTGATCTACTCCTTCCCTGAAGAAGGTTCCTGCAGTCCAGCAGATGGGTGACAACAGCAGAGAGTTGTTCTCCAGCTTTCCATGGGCCATGAAGGCAGATAACGTTGGACTGATCCCTATTAACAGCCACAGCTACCACCATTCTCTGGGAGGGTTCTCATGGCCTCCTGGCAGGGCCCTGCCCGAAGCCATTACCTTCTCTGCCACTTTCCATCCTCACTGCCAAGCAGGATGGGCATTGGGCTGCACATTCAATCCTGCTTCCTGTCAGCACAGTAGCTACATGGAGAGGAAACCCACCTTTGTCTCCTCCATCCTCTTGCAGCATCCCATCCTGCTTCTGCTCCCGATCGACCTGCTGCTGGATGAGGAGCGGGCTGCGCACATCCACCAAGCTCCCCGGAGGCTCGGAGCTGGGCACAGCCTGGTTTTCCGGTGTGGAGCCTGGAGGCCGCAGCCCCCTGCTGCAAGCAGCCCCCTGCAGCCTCAGGGGTGACTCGGTGGAGATGTACAAGTCCTCCTGGGGCTCGTTGCTGGGCGGCTCGGGGCGGCGGGCAGCGTCCTGCTGCCTGGCTGGCAGCCCCAGGCCCGGAGCGCCGCGCTCCAGGTGCCTGGCGTTGCCAAAGCAGCCGTTGTCCACGCACACCGGGTGCTGCGGGCGGCTCAGCCAGGACTGGGCTTGCTCAGCAGAGGCAGCTGATGGCACACCCATGCTGGTGGCCCCAAGGGGTCCTGCTGCCACCTGTGCACCCTCAGCGGGTTGCGGGAGATGCCCCTTTCCACTGTGCCCATGGCTCGCTCCATCATAGACCATGCTCCTGGAAGCAAGTGCTTGGGGACTCTCTTGCTCTGGGAGGGTTTTGGAGAGCTGGAAGGAAATCATGGAATCATTTCTGTTGGAAAAGACCTTTAAGATCACCAGATTGAACCATTCTCTTAACTCTCCCAAGACTGGGACTAAACCATATGCCTCCATGCCACATCTCAGCCTCTTTGAAGCACCTCTAGAGATGGGGATTCAGCCACTTTCCTGTGGAGCCTGTTGCAGTGTTTGAGAACCTGAGAATTCTTTCAGTGAAGAAGTTTCTTCTAATGTCCAACCTAAACCTCCCCTGGTGCAACTCGAGGCCATTTCCTCTTGTCCTATTGCTTGCTGCTTAGTAGAAAGGACCGATTCCCATCTGGCTCCAGACTCTTTTCAGGGAGTTGTAGAATGCAGCTAAATTGCTGTGCCAGGGAGCCCAGACTAACAGAGCAGACCCTACATGCCAATCTGTGGTGCAGAAGCAAGAGAGGGGAGCAGTTACAAGGTGTTGTGTAGGCTATAGGATGTTAGATTCAAGCATGGAATCATAGTCATGGAATTGTTTTGGTTGGAAGAGATTTTAAGATCGTCAAGACCATTAGCCCAGCACTGCTGTGATGCAGCCAGATCAGAATTAAGAGGCTGCTTGTGGGAGATCCCTTGGCACATCCAGCCCTACCACAGGCTCCCCACATCCCACTGCAGTCCAAAAGGGACCTTTATGTCCCACTCTGATGCATGCCCCCACTCACCGACTCCTGCACTGGGATCCTGGCATCCTGGTCAGTGGTGGCAGCCCTGGGTGGGGAAGGTGGGAGGCTGTCTGCAGGCTGGTCCTGGCGCAGCTGCTCTTCCAATGCTGCACCTGGAGCTGGGACAGGCCTCGGGGATGGAGTCTCGGCATGGACAGAGACAGGGGGACGGGCACCACTGGCTGCAGGTGGGAAGAGAGCAGTAGCAGGAGCCGGTGCACCTGGAGGAGCTGAAATGGTTTGTGAGTGAGGACACTGGAGAAAAAGATAAGGAGGCAGAGGCAGCCTTTCGCCTGCTCCTGGTGCCTGCCCCTGTTCTGTCCCATCAGCCAACCCTGCAGCACCCCCCAATCCACCTTTCCATCAAGCAACAAACCCAAGCACCTTCAAACAAGGACTCTGCCATCCCTGGGCATACCACTGGGATGAGGGACAACTCTGGGGATGGTCACGGGCATTCTTGGGACACCAGTACCCCTGGGACTGCACTCAAGGATGAGTAGGCCACGTACAGACTTGCGAGGAGTCGTAGACGTGCTGCAGCTCGTCGGCCAGGTGCCCCGCGTTGTTGTGGCGCAGCGCATCGATGAGGTCAGGGACCCAGCCCTGACGGCACTTCAGGTGCTGGTAGAACCTATAGACAGTGGCCTGGCTGCCCCGAGTTTCTTCCCGGGTGTGAAGCTCATCCTACAGAAAACACAGTAGCTCTGAGAGGCTCTGGATTCAGCCTACAGCAACTATGCATTGCCTATCTGTAGGGTGATGGGAAGTTCATCCTAAACAGGACACACAGGGCACCTAAGAAATGGTCTGGCTTATAGGTAAAGTTCATCCCATATAAAACAGAGGATCTAAGAGGCTCTGGCTTCAACGTAAGGCAGCTATACACTGCCTGTGGTATACACTGAGGAACAAGATCCCTGTAGGAAACACACAGCAGATCTACAAGAGGCTCTGGCTTCAGCCTAAGGCAGGTATATATTGCCTAGCTACATGCTGAAGCTCACTCTAAACAAAACACACAAAGCATCTAAGAGATGGTCTGCCTTAGAGGTAAAGCAGCCATATGCTGCCTCAGCTATACATTGAAGTGAGGCTCACTGCACATAAAACACACAGAGGATCTAAGAGAGGCTCTAATGTCAACGTAAGGCATCTGTACATTGCCGGAGCTATATGTTGAAATTCATTCTCAATGGAACACACAGGGCATGTAAGAGAAGGTCTGGCTTGGACATAAGCCAAGCTATAGGTTGCTTGGGGTATATAGTGGGGAAGGAGCCTGGCAGGACTCAGGAAGCAGGGAATTACTCTGTCAGCATCGGTCAGGCAGCTCAGGGAATCAGCCAGCGATGCCACGCGGATGTTCCGGAAATTCTTCAAGTTTTTCAGAATGTAGTCGTACACTTTGTCTTCAGCGAAACCCATCCTGGCTCCACACCTGCCCAGAGAGGGACATAACGTCAGTGGAGGGCTGCTGCACATGCTTGGCTTTTATAAAATCGCTTTGGGTTGGAAAAGACCTGTATGATCATCGAGTCCAACCATTCGCTTAACCCTAGCAAGTCTGGTGCTAAGTCAAGTCCCTCAGCACCACAGCTCTGTCTCTTCTGAACACCTCCAGGAAGGGGATCCCGCAGGAGCCTGTTCCAATCTGAGAACCTTTCAAGAAAGAAGTTTTTTCTAACATCCACCCCAAACTTCCCCTGGTCCAACTTGAGGCCATTTCCTCATGTCCTATCACTCCTTCTGTGGGAGACCATCACCTACCTGTCTCTAACCTCCTTTCAGAAGTTGTAGAGAGCCAGAAGGTCTCCCCTCAGCCTCCAGGATGAATAACCCGAGTTTCCTTAGCTACTTTTCTAGAGGAGCTTAGGTTCTTCTATAGCAGCTTGGGCTTTTCTACAAGAGGAAAGAAAAGCCTGGTTAACCAGGCTAACCAGGATAGCCCAGCCATGCCACAGTGGCGACAGCCACAAGGGGAAATCCCGGCCCGAAAATACGACAAGAAAAACCTCTTCCTTGGAAGTTCACCTCTCGATTCCGCTTTCACAACCCAACTCCCTCCGGCCGTTGCCCACCATTGATTTACTGTGATTATTTTGGGGGGCGGGGTTTTCGTGCAAGCTTTGGCTCGGAGCCACATTAGACCACCGGGGACCTGCTGTAGGGCCTGGATGACGGTGCTGGAACGGGACAACGGAAGGAAAAGCAACTGAACGGCTGCCCCGGAGGGGCGGGGACGGCCGGGCCCCGCCTGTTGCCCCCGCCCGCGCCCTGCCTGCTCCCCTCGACGGGCCCCGCCGCTCCCCAGGAGGCTCTGTGCCTGTCTCTAACGCCAAAGTTCGCCGAGAGCACGCTGCCCGCCGCACCACCATACCCCACCAGTGCATAGCCCCCATACCTTCTCCCGCAGCCGTCACCGCTTCGGGCCCGCCCACCTCCGCACGCTGTCGCTTCTGACTGGCCGCCACACACGCCTGTGGCGGTGATTGGTACGCGGTGGGAGGCGGGCGTATCCTCATTCTCCTCCCCTCCTCTCCCCTCCCCTCCTCTCCGGGGCTGAGGGCACCT
>VWZE01009719.1:287700-339534 GCA_013396675.1 Eubucco bourcierii | reverse complement strand
AGCGGAGACTGGGGTGTTGTGGAGGGGTGGGGCCTCTCCGGGCGTCACCCACGCGTGGGGCCCGTCTCGGGTCCCGTGTGTCTCCGATGAGATCTGCGATGTTTTTTTACTAATGATAGTGATGAATTCATCACGGCTGAGACACGTGGGTTTCCGCGCGGCCCACCTGTGGAAGCTCACATGCCCCTGGAGTCAGAGCTGGGCATCCCCCTACAGAACCCCACAAACAGGGCGCCCCTCCGGAGTCACCCCATGGGTTAGCTTCCCCCGACCATGAAGGTCCTGGTCCTCGGCCTGTGCCGGGGGTGTGAGGCTTCTCTGGGGAGCGGTACAGCAGTCTTGTGGGATCCTGGTCTGCCTCGGGCCCTGCGCTGTCCGTGCTCCGAGCTGCGGCGTGTGATGGGACCCTCCTCCTCGACAGCAGGTCCGAGGGCTGTGTCCCCTCTTAATCACGGGGTCCGAGGGCTGTGTCCCTTCCTCGATGCCAGATCCAGGAGCTGTGTTCTCTCGTTGAAAATTCCAAGGGCTGTGTCCCGTCCTCGATGCCAGGTCCGAGGGCTGTGTCTCCTAGTTAGAGGTCTGAGGGCCGTTTCTCCTCCTTGATGCTAGGTCCAAGGGCTGTGTCCCCTTCTCACCGTGAGGTCCATGGGCTGTGTAAGGTGCTTGCCCCATGTCTCCACACACCCACAGTGGGAAGACACAGAGTGGCACCATGCTCTAGGCTCTGCCACTTTGGGGGCTCTCAAGCTGGAGCAGATGCGTCTTCCCTCTTTGGCCAGCACTTGCTTATTTCTGATCTTGGATATCATCAAGGGTNTTTTTTTTTTTTTTTTTTTTTTTTTTTTCCCTGCTAAATATGGACTGACATTAAAATCCGAATACTGTCATGAAAGGAATCCCAGCCTCTGTTTGTTGGAGGAGGGAAAACCAAATGTTTTCTGGCTTTTCGGTTCCAGCTGGGAAGTTTCGCAAGGAGCGGCAGGGTCCTTGCCGAGAGCCTCAGGAATTTACTTTGCTTGTTCACAGGACGCTATCCGTAGAGCATTATGCTAAAAAAAATTAGTCAGCCCTTCTCTGCCTGTCCATGGCTGCTGCGAGCCTGCAGGATGCCTTGAAAATATTGAGGGATTTTTCACTTCCTCTACAAGGACTTCTAGAAACAAAAAAGGTTGTGGGCAAATCAACCCACAGCCCCAACTGGAGTTGTGGCGTCTTTCTTGATGCCAGTTCCTGTTACTGAAGCAGCTGGTGTCAAGGAGGGAGGTGCATAAGGTGGCTACAACCAACACAGGGAGCTGCTGGGCTTGCAGGGGGGATTTATGTCTCTATCAAGGATCAGATGCAAACTGCTTCCGTTTGGGGAATTGATTGGGAAATCATCTGGGTGACAAGGAACAGGACTCTGTGGATAGCTATGGTGCTGCCAGCTCCTCCAGTGACCTGTGCTGTGGTCAGAGTGAAGAGCCAGGATGGTTTTAGTGGGTGTGGACCACAGCTTTAGTGGGACCTGAGGGTGCTGTGTGAGAGACTCATCTGTGCTGGGCAGAAAATGGACACTGCTACATTCCACTTCCACATGCTTCTCTCCCATCCCTGTTGGAGAGCCTTTTCTGGGGGAGATGGCTGTGAGCAGCTCCAGGGCTTTTTGCTGATCTTTATACCAACAGTTTGCTGAAGCAGTGGTGGGGTACTGGGTGGTGCTGAAAATAGCAGTTCTCCATTTCCAGGGCTCTGCTGTCCTGGCGTTGGTGTGGCTGTATTGTTTGCAAGCTAATAGGATACATAGTTCTGCTCTTCTGAAATGTCACTCGCCAATAGCTGATGCTTTGTGTGGATCTGCGATATTGGTCCCAATCCAAAATCAACATCCTTGTGGAAGAGCAGTTTGAATTCCCTTTCTCCCTGTCTCCACCCGCTACCGACCTACATCTGCTCTTCTCCAACCCTCAGTGTCTGCAGCGGGACAGTGGGTTCTGATCCAACAGGAAAGGAACAGAATCCCACTGTGATGGAGTTGGAAGAGACCTCTGGAGACCACTCAGTTCAACACCCCTGCTAAAGCTGCATCACCCACAGCAGCTTTCCCAGGATCACGATGTCCAGGTGGTGTTGGAATCTCTGCAGAGAAAGAGACTCCACAACCACTCTGGGCAGCCTACTCTAAGCCTCCAGCAGCCTCCCAGAAGTTTTTCTTTATGTTTGGGTGACTGCCTGATGCCTCAACCCCCCAGGAACTGTGGAGGGGTTATTTCAGGTAGAACCGGTGCTTGTGTGCTCCATAGGGTCAGGGGTAGTTCAGCAGATCCAGAGGCTGCTGGCTGATGCTTTATTGGCGCTGTTACATGAGAAGGAGGTCAGCCCTCGTGGCTGCTTTCTGGTCTCATTCACAAATCGTGTTTTCCTCCTGAAAGAAAACTAATCCCAGGGCTTTCCTGTCACAGTGGAGATCATTTGAATGCAATCAGGTCTCTAAGCATCTCGGAAGCCTGCGGACAGGAAGAAGCAGTGGATTGGAGAGGTAGGAAATGTCCACATTTATAGCAGTGGGTTGATTCATCTCCCTGCTCTTAACTCTTCCCCTCCTGTTCTTGGGTAGGTCCAGATGGTTGGCTTCCAGGTTTGGAGGCCAAGGAGAATATCGACAGCGCTCCTCTGGTTGCATCACAACCCCCTACTGGGCTTTGTCCTTGTGTTTATGTGGTTTGGGGCAGCAGAGGGGTGGCTGCTGGGGGTGTGTGGTTATCTGAACCGGATAACCGGAATGCCAGCAGCCACATTAGGGAGGATTAATATCTAATAGATGGGGTATGAGCCGTTGTGCTTAATCACTCTCTGAAGGGCTTAGGAGGAGATTTACTGAGCAGCAGGCGATTCCCCAACTGCCCAGAGTCACTCCTTGCATCTTCCTCGGGAGCAGCTGGTCCTGGCTATTGCTAGAGGCTGGCCTGATCCTGTTCTTCCTGATGTCTTTAGCTTTGGTGAGCAGGTAGAGTAGCTTTCATCACGAGGGCTTTCTTCTCGTGAAAGCCACAAGAAACACTGGAGACCCTTTGTGCATGACACAGCTTACCAGGCTGTGCTGTCAGCTGCAGCATCCAGCACTGCATTGAGCTTTGGGTGTAGCCAGAGCTCGTGGGAAACGTGTCCTGCGCTCAGCACATGCTGTCACAGTCACACATACCTGCCCAGCTGGGAGGCCACAGCTGGCTCAGCCACACTCTCCTCTGGCTAATGTCTTCAGGAGGCCTCCAGTTTCCTCTTGGTGGCTCTGGAAACCCCTGAAACAGCAGTGCAGCTTCCCACACCAACCCGTGATGGGACTCTCCTGCAATGTAAAGTGTTTTGTGGCACAGCTGCTCCTCAGGGTCATGTGCTGCTGTTTCTGTAGGCAGGAGATGGTAATGGGGAACACGTTAGGGCACACAAATCACCTGTCTTGACCACCACATGGTTTTGGGGACCTTCTGGCTTTCTAAAACTCCCTGAAAGGAGATTGGGGCCAAGTGGGTGTTGGTCTGTTCTTCTTGGTAGCAAGGATGACAGGAAATGATCTCAAGTTGCACCAGTTGAGGTTTAGGTTGGACATTAGAAGAAACTTCTTGACTGATAGGGTTCTCAAACAGGCTCCCTGTTCCTGAAGGTATTTAAAAAATGCAAAGATTTGCTGAGGGAGGTGGTTTAGCACTGGAGTTGGTAGAGCTGGAGAGTGGTTGGACTTTTAAAAGTCTTTTCCAACTAGAACAACTCTATGATCCTGTGTCCTACAAGGCTACATCTGACCATGCACTGTATGGCTGGAGCTGGCGGGGCCGTGCATGTCCCACAGGTCTGTTTTGTGCTGCTTTGTGGTTGGGAAGTGGAGGTCTTGTGGCCCTGGTGGGACTATTTGGTTTCAACTAATTTTGAGGCTTGTGTCTTCATCTTAGGTAAGCCTGCTTTGGGTTGTCTTTATTCCCCTGCCCTCTGCTCTGAGTCCAAGCCCATGGCAATACCAGCTGTGGCCGTCTGTGTGATGTGGCTACACATCTGGTACCACCGTGTTTATGGTGGCTGCAGTTGTGATGGTGGAAGTTGGAACAATCGAGTGTGGGTTGGATTTTGGCATGTTGGTCATGTAGGAAATCCTGGTGGCTCCTGTAACAGGCATGGAAGTTAGAAATGTTTTGAATAAATGGAGCGGGTATGGCTTCTTCCCCAAAAGATGTGTGGGAGAATCCCCTTTTTATTCCATGTGCAAACAGATCCCTTACTCGGGCAGTGAGTCCTCTTTATTCCACAATAATTTGTTGTCCTAATTCCTCCTCGTTGAAGCAGCTCCATTTTGTGTGGAATAATTAGTACTAATTTGGACCTCGGATGGAAAATAAGAGTTGTCTGACTTCAGAAGAGCAGAGAAGAGCATAACCTCTGCCTGTCCTGTGTGAGTCAGGTCGTGCCATGCTGTCCTTCTTACAAAGCAAAATGAAAACCAAACATCCTGGGTTAGTAGGAGGGGGCAGGAGATGTAGGTGTCACCAATTTTAAGCCTTCTGCTGCTGCAAGGAGCAGAGGACGTCTGTGGTGAGGGCAAACAGACCACCACCACCTCCTTCCTTCTTGGCTAACACTGAGGAACAAATAAACAAAACTGTTCCCACCAGAGTTTTGTGAGAAGCTGCTTCTGAGCCGGTCTGGCATGTTGGTGTGTTCCTGGCGCCTCGGCCAAGTGCTTGAGACCTTTTGATTGCTGTAACAAGGACTTCCACATCCTGCTCCACAGCCTAGCCCGAGCCGTGGCTATTTTCTGGTCCTTCCGGGAAGACATCCCTGTTCTCCCTTCCTCGTGCCTGGAGAGGGGAAGGCAGCCAAATTCCTTCCCTCCCCTGAACCCCTGCCTGTTTGAAGAAGGGGAGGCACAGGCATCCTTCGGGCTTCCCTGGCACTTACCTGGATCTCATGGGCACCTTCCCTGGCACTGGTAGGTTCATGGTTTCTGGTGGAGAACATCCAGGCTGTATCCTCCTGTTTTTTTTCTAGAGTGTTGCCTGATTGTCTCCTTAGGCTGAGCCCTGGGGGTGGTGGAAGTGGGAGATGCCTGGCCTGGAAATGCCAGCTGCCAGGAGAGATGCTCTGCAGGCGAGGTGGGCTTCCAGTGCCTGGACAGCCAGCTGCACAAACCCTTGGCTGATGTTGCCTGCTTGTAGGGTTAGATATGCCAGGGTTAAGACCTGAATTGATAACCTGGGGGTCCAAAAGACTCCAAGGTAGGCTGATAAGAGCATGTTAAGCTGTGGGCAGAGGAGCTGCAGCAGCATTACCAGTCTGAAAAACAGCACTCGGCGTGTTGCAGCTTGTAGGGTTGTGTTTCTGAGTTAAGTAACGAGGCAGAAAGCTTTGGTTCAGGTGTGAGCAGTGAATCAATCGGTGCTGGGGTGCTGTCTGTGTGGAGGAACCAACCCTCCCTCAGGCTCACTGCCTTCACATACCATGCCTGAGGTTTTGACACAACCTCTGAGTTAGGGTTGTTCTGATGATCTAAAACCCAAGGGTTTAGTTTACTTTGGTCTCCACCCCATGGATGATGACCCAGCTCTGGGGCTGCAGAGAGCAGCGGATGTATCTGGTTTGACTGCTGACGGCAGAGTGTCTTGCTGGGGCTGTGCTCAGAAACTCTTCTGTAAGGAGCTGGACATCTTCTGACCAAAAGGCAACTTGTAGAAGGTTTCCTCCAAACTGGTGTTCGGCCATCCTTGCTTGTCCTGTGTGCATCCGCGTGTGTCATCTTCTGGGTCTGGACTGTCTGGTGTGCTCACACAGGGTCAGCTGTAGCTGACCAGGTGGTAGGAAGAGCAGCAAGCAGAGGTAGTGTGAGTGGGATGGACTGGGCAGCTCTGAGGCTCCTCCTGGAGCACTGATAACAGCTGCGGTGAGGTGTGTCAGCTGGAGTGGTGAACTTGCAAACCCAGAAGCAGATCCTTCTTTAACCCTTGCACTGTGTGGGGTCCATCCTTCACCTGTGAGCCTCGGTTTTCAGAGTAGTGTCACAGTTCACACTCTGGGGATCTCAGACACTTCATTCACGAGCTGCTGCTCGCCGAGGGCTGGGATTGCTCATTTGTGTTGGTAATTACGTCATGGTTCGTTTCAGCAAGCACTCTGCAGCCAGGAAATTGTTCCTGGCCTCATCATACTTTGCTTGAAGTCCTGCTTGCTCTCAGCTGGGCATCTCTAACTTCACCCTTTGAAATAGCTTCTCCTTGGGAGCTTTCAGGTGAGCACTAGAGTGATAACAATTTACTCATGTTTATGGAAAGGTTATTGGGTCCAGTGCTGGGCTCCTCAGTTCAAGAGAAACATGGGCAGACTGGAGACAGTACAGTGAAGAACCAGGGAGATGATTCAGAGACTGGAGCATCTGTGCTCTGATGAAAGGTTGAGAGCCCTGAGGCTGTTTAGCCTGGAGAAGAGCAGCCTAGGAGGGGAGTTTCTCAATGCTCAGCAAGAGCTAAAGAGTGCAGGCAAGAGGATGAGGCCAGACTCTTGACAGTGGTGCTCAGTGACAGGGCAAGGGGCAAGAGTTTGCACAACCTGGAGCCCAGGAGGTTCTGTCTGGAACCCGTAAGGAGAAACTCTTTTGGTGTAAGGGTGCTGGAGGCTTGGAGCAGACTGCCCAGAGAGGTTTTGGAGTCTCCTTCTCTGGAGAGATTCCAACCCCACCTGGACACTGTGGTCCTGAGCAGGCTATTGTGGGTGTCAGTGCAGTTGGACTGGATGATTCCCAGAGGTCCCATCCAACCCCCACCATGCTGGAATTGGGGGGGAAACAAAAAACAAAAAAAAAAAAAAGAGGGGGGAAAAGGAGAACCTATGTTAACCTGGAGATCATCCCACTGGCTGTAGGAGGACAGACTTCATTCATAGCCATGCTCATTGCAGTCATGAAAGACTCTGCTATGCACTATGCACACCCAGCCCTGACCAGGGACAGGAGGAGGAGCAGTAATTGAAGAAGCAGCAGCCTGCCTGGGCACCAAAATAGGTTTGTGGAAAGCAAGGCAGGAAGGAACTCAGGTCTGGCTGCTGGTGTCAGGGTGACCCAAGAAACTTGGCTAAAGCCAGGGGACAGATGGGACAGATACTAACCTTATGATGCTGTTAGAAGCTTCTGAAAGGCAGCAGCCCTCAAGCAAGTAAATCTTGCTGAGTAAGAGGAGAAATATGAAGAACAGGATTTGCTTTTTAAAAATAATAATAACAAAATACAGCAGCATTTTAGTGGCTTCTGAGGATTCCAGCAGCACTCTGGGCAAGGACAGCCTCTAGTCGCAGGCACCGCATGCACAGCATGGGGATCTCCTGGCTCTCAATCTGATGACTTGGAAGGAGCAGAAATGTTTCTCATGATGGTGTGTGGCAGGGCAGCATGCAGAACCACCCTGCTGCTTTACAATTTGAATAATGTTTTTGTCATGCCAGCAGATAATCATCTTGTTTTTGTTCCAGAAGCAAAGCTCTTAGGGATATGTTGGAGAAGCCTGAAAACACTGCCATGTGTTTTCCAGTGCTGCTGAGCATGGGGTGGAATTCAGAGCCTCTGGGCTTCACTTGATTGAAAAATGACCACTCTTGAGTGTGAAGGCCCAGCAGAATAGCTTCAGATCTGCTGTAAGCTCTGCATGTTCTTCAACCCAAAACATTCTGTGGTTCTATGGTTCTGTTCTGTGTGGGTGTTCAGTCAGTCTCTGACTGGAGGTGCAGACTCAGGCTTCCCTTGTGTCGCTGTTGTAGATCAGACAAGCAAAATTTTAGCCAGCCCAGAGGCAGCTTGGAACCACAGAAGGGGTTAGATTGGAATAGACCTTTAAAGGACATCTAGTCTGATCCCCCTGCACTCGGCAGGGCCATCTGCAACTAGAACAGGTTGCTCAGAGCCCCAAACAAACCTAACCTGGAGTGGTTCTAGGGATGGGGCATCTCTCACCTTTTTGGGGAACCTGGGCTGGGGTCTCACCACCCTCAGGGTAAAAAAATGTCTTCATTGTCCTTGGTCTAAACCTTCTTCTTTTAGTTGAAACCATCATCCTTTGCCCTGTCACAACAGGCCCTGCTCCAAACTCTGTGCCCATCTCTTCCACAGACCTCCTTCAAGGGCTGCAAGGCCACCAGGAGGTCTCCCTGGAACTTTCTGCAGGCTCAATAACCCCAAACTCTCTCAACCTGGCCTCACAGCAGAGGGCTTCCAGCACTCCCATCATTGCTGTGGCCTCTTCTGGCCCTGCTCCAGCATGTCCCTGTCTGTGCTATGCTGAGAACTTCAAAGCTGGATCCAGCATTGCAGGTGAGAGCTCAGCAGAGGGGCAGAATCCCCTCCCTGCCCCTGCTGCCCATGCTTCTGGGGATCAGCCCAGGACAGGGTTGACTCTGGGCTGGCAGTACTTGGTGCCAGCTCATATCCAGCTTCTCACCCACCAGCACCCCTGAGTCCTTCTCCTCTGGGCTGCTCTCCAGCCCTTCACCCTCCAGCCTGTGTTGATAGCAGAGATTGACTGGACTTGACATCAGTCTCCTAGCAGACACTAATGCCATCTGTGATAGGCTGAATGATGAATTCGAGATGAACATGGATGAGTTAGAGATGAATAATAAATCAGAAGGCATGGATAATCCTCAAGATCTTCTCTTAAGGAGACTTTAAACCTGTTTAGCTATAGCCAGAGAGATGTTTCTAATCCCAGTTGCTATGTAGAATTTACATTCTCATTTGGTGGCAGGACAAGAATGCCAGGAAGGATCCTTGGTCAGATCAGTGATGACAGCTTGTATTTAGCTACTTAACTCCATGGAAGACAGTGGCCAGGATTAAAGAGGCTGGATTGCTTCTAAGATGATCTGAGAGTGCAAGGCAAAGCCATGGGAAGGCTGTTTTAATGGATTTACTCTGCATTTTGCAAATCTCACCACTTTTTAGTTCTGCTTTGCTCAGTCCTTCAAAATCTTCCCACCTTGCAATGGCTTCCAACAGCTTCATTTGTGTGTCCCTCATTTTTCCATCACTTTGACCTTTGTAATGGGTGTAATGGCTGGATTTGCTGTTCAGTCCTCCTCTGGGTTCTCAAAGTCTGCACAGGTTGGTAAGCTCATCTGGAGCAGGCTGCAGACATTTCTCTTGGGGCCGGGGGACAACCTTTTACATGCAACTGCCAACTCATAGCTCATCTGGAGCAGGCTGCAGACATTTCTCTTGGGACCGGGGGACAACCTTTTACATGGAACTGCCAACTCATCTGCCGTCATTTATGTGCCTGGCCTGAGGTGCAATGGTTGTGTACCAGTTACTTTGACTGCAGTAGAGACCCAAAGGTAAAGGAGACCTTAGGAAGAAATTCTTCACTGTGAGGATGATGAGACATGGGCACAGACTGTCCATACAGTGGATGCCCCATTCCTGGAAGTGTTCAAGGCCAGGCTGGATGGAACTTCCATCCACCTGTTCTAGTGGAAGGTGTCCCTGCCCATGGCAGCCTGTTAGAACTAGATGAACATTTGTGTCCCTTCCAATCCAAGCTATTCTATGATTGAATGAGGCATGGCATGGGCAGCTTGCAGCCTTGTTTGTCTGTGCAATGCAGTCTCTAAGAGCATCTCCTCTTGCTGGTTCCCTCCAGCGTGTAGAGGAAGAGTGACTCTTCCATCCCCTCCTCAGCTGAGGCTTCAGAGAGAGTGACAAACCTGGTGGCTGTGTGGAAAAATTAACTCTGTCTCAGCTGGAACCACATCAGAGCATTTCCCACCTTGATTCCACCAACATGTTAAGATGGCTTGAAGGGTCCTCAAAGTGTCTCCATCCCTCTCAGTTCCTGTGGAGAGGGACTGTTTGGGAGGTTGTATCCCTTGGTCAGACCTGCAGGGGAGCTCCTATTGATACTGGCATAAAAATGGTGCTGCTGGTACATGTTCACCAGGATGGTGGATCTCTTAGAATCACAAAATTATTTGAGTTAGAAGGGACCTTTAATGGTCATCCAGTCCAATCTTCTTCAGTCACCTGGGACATCTGCAATTGGAGCAGGTTGTTCAGAGCCACAAGCAAGCTGGCCTGGAATGGTTCCAGGGATGGGAGATCTCCCACCTCTGGGCAGCCTGGGCCAGAATCCTACCACTCTCAATGTAGAAAGTGTCTTCCTTCTTTCTGGTCTAAATCTTCCCTCTTTTGGTGTAAATAATCACCCCTTGTCCTGTTACAACAGGCTGTGCTGAAGAGTCTGTCCCAAACTTTCTTATATGTACCCTATAAATACTGAAAGGCCACCAGAAGGTCTCACTGAAGTCTTACAAATGTCTTGATCCACCCAAGAGAGGTAATGTAGGAATCCTAGTGTCTGACACTGCTTTGTCTCCATGCCTTATTTCCTCTATGCTGGAGGATTTCCTAAGGAGTAAAATCTTGGAGTGTGTTGAGCCTTCCTTGGAGTGTGGAGCTGAGCTCGATGCCTGTGCAGAGGCAGTTGTCATTTCTCCAGGATACAGCACGTTCTGGGGGGGTGGTTCAGTTTATGTAACATCCCATATGGTGCCCTCTTTGTGTAGAAACTTGAAGATAAATTGTGAAATGTAGGGAGCTGCCTGAAAAGGGTAGACCCTCAGCTGGATCTCAGCCTCTTTGTGGCAGGAACGAGGAACCCAGGGAGCCTCTGTCCTTCTTGTCTCTCTCCTACAGCTGAGTGAGCCCCATGGTGTGGAGCACCTGATGCTGCCCCATTGCTCAACACTGCAATGTTCCTTCAGGATGAGTGGCTGGTGAGCTGTCAGCAGGCTGAGGAGCAAGCACATGCTGTTAGGGAGCAGAGTGGTTTCTCCATGGAGGTGCTGCAGTCCTGACATCATCCACTGCAAGCCCTCTCCATCTTTCCAAAGATGCTACTGTGTCTGCACTGTACTCTCTACAATCCCTGCCCAGCAGAGATTGGTGTTGGTGGTGGAACCCTAAGTCATTGCTCATGGAACCAACTGGACAGACCTGATCTTGCCAGTGCCCCATGGTCTCTGCTTCCATGTAGATCAAGGGGATCTGGAGACATGTGTCATCCTGTCACAGCAGAGACTGCTGAAAAATCAGCCCCTTTAAGCACTGAAAGGCCACCAGAAGGCCTCCCTGGAGCCTTCTCTTCTCCAGGCTCAACAACCCCAACGCTCTGAGCCTGACCTCACAGCACAGCCCTTCCAGCTCTCCCAGTACTGCTGTGGCTTCCTCTGGCCCTGCTCCATCAGATCCCTGTCTCTACTGTGCTGAGGACTGCAGAGCTGGCCCCAGCAGTGCAGGTGAGATCTCAGCAGAGCAGAGGGGCAGAATCCATTCCCTGCCCCTGCTACTGGGCATCAGCCCAGGACAGTGCTCAGTGGTGGCTCACATCCAGCTTTTCACCCACCAGCACCCTCAAGTCCTCTTCCACAGGGCTGCTTTCCAGCCCTTCACCCCTAGCCTGTGTTTATACTGGGGATTGACCTGACCCATGTGCAGGACCTTGCATTTGACCTTGTTGTATGTCATGAGGTTCACATGAGTCTGCTTCTTAAACCTGTCCAGGTCCCTCTGGGTGACATCTTGTCTCTCAGGTTTCTTAACTAAGAGACAAACCTGAGCCTTTGGCATCACTCCAAACGGGCATCATCTCCAAACTGCCTGAGGGTGCACTTGATGCCACTGTCCATGGCACTGCTGGCTCAGTCAAGTGTAAGAGCAATTGTAGGTCTGACACTGCCAGTTTGCAGCCTGCCTCTATCATATACCCTTATTATAGACTGATTATCTGAAAACATCAATTTCCAGTCCCTCTCCAACCCCCTACAGCCCAGCCAAGAAGTCCAGCCCCCAAACAAGCCCTTTTTTGAACTTGAGAGACTGAATTCCCATTCTTAAAAACTCTACTTGTTGACTGAAGGATGGAGAATGAGGAAGTCTATGCACAAGAGGTGGAAGGTCCTGGGGGAAAAAGTGCTTCAGAGATGAGCCATCACACAACTCTGATGGTAATGGGGTGGGAACTTCATTACCCAGGGCTGCTGGGCAGTGAAGCAGGCTCAGCAGTGACGGGAAAGCTGAGCTCCTCAGCAGCTCAACCCAAGAACTGACCTATTCAGTGAGGGATTTTTGAAGCTGCTGCAAAATCATGACTGTTCTTAGGAAGCCAAGAGCTTTGCAGTTGCTCAATACTGGCTCAGCTGCTTTTCTGTGGACTATTTGGAGTGATTTTGTCTTTGCAGAGTGGATTTAGAGTTCTGAACATGGCATGTGTGGACGTCAGTTCATTCAGCTGCTGTAGAAAGCTGCGGCAGGCCAACACCAGTGCAAGGCTCTCCTGGCTGCAGCAAGGGGAGGAGAGTTGGCCTGAGATCCCAAAGAGATGCTGCCTGACTTGGGCAGTCAGTAAAGGTGAGGGTGTGGCTCAGCTTGGGAGAGAAGCTTTAAAGTCATGTTGTGCAGTGGTGAAAGGTCTTTTTCTAATGGGAATCGTGGTGTGGCTCCTCATGGAGCCATCAGCACAGGGAGGAGGTTGTGGCGTGCACAGAGGGGTTTCATTTTGGGTCATTTAGTGAGTTGTGGGACAAGAAATGTGACATGGATGTAAGGGAATTTGGCTTCTGGAGCCCTGCCTGCCAAAACACCACCCATTTGCGCTGGAAAAGGTGGTGCTGGCCAGCTGAGGTGGTCTTTTGATAGTTGGTGTTGGATTTTTCTCCTTTTGACACTTCACTGAGATGATGTAGTTACAGAAATGAGTAATTAACTGATGGAGGACACTGGTGGCAGTGCAATAGCCAGCTTCCGTGGGGACATGGACTTTTTGCCTTGGTTTGCAGTCCAACATGGAAAACTCATCTGAGGATACCTCTGCCAGGCTCATTGTGGCTGTGGCCAGTCCCATCCTACAGCCAACACTTTCCCTGCCACCCTGGACAGTGTGTGCAGGGCATCCCCTCTGACACCAGTGTGTCAGCAGGCTCCCAGCCCTGCCAGAAATGCTTCCAGCAGCAGATCCCAGGCCTGGGAGAGAAAGAACACTGCTTCTGCTTCCACCTTTTCTTTTCCCAGTAATAGTCACAGGTCTTTAAAGTGTTGCTTGAGCTTTGTCTTCACTAATGGGGCTGGCCTGTAGGTGCAAGGCCTTTGCAGGATTACTTTGCTGTTTAGGTAATAAATTGGCCAGCAGATGGAGGGGATTCTGCTCTTCTGCTCCACTCTGCTGAGACCTCACCTGCAGTGCTGGGGCCATCTCTAGAGTCCTCAGCACAGACAGGGATCTGTTGGAGTGGGGCCAGAGGAGGCCACAGCAATACTGGGAGGGCTGGAAGCTGTGAGGCCAGGATGAGAGAGGGGGCTTGTTGAGCCTGGAGTAGAGAAGGCTCTAGGGAGACCTTCTGGTGACCTTTCAGTACTTTAAGGGGCCAATTAGAAAGCTGGGGACAGACTTTAGCAGTGTCTGTTGTGACAGGACAAGGGATCATGGTTTGAAATTAAAAGAGGGAGATTTAGACTAGAGAGAGAAGAAATTTTGACACTGAAGTTGATGAGTCAGGTTCTTATTGTTTAAAGAGATAGCAACTGTCTCTTCCTTGGACAGCATCATAGGGTCTTGAACTCTGGGACTGCAAATGTGCTCGCTGGAAACACGGAGCTTGTACAGGTATAATTTTCGGAAGCAACCAAAAATGATGACTTCAGAAAAGCTTTCTTGTTCCTGCTGGATTTTCTCTTTGCTCAGAGCCCAGCAGTTTTGAACAGGCGCCTTTGGAAGCTTGGCTCACATCAGCATTTGGCTTCCTGCAGGATAGCTCCCAGGCCTTGCTGCTTTTCTGTTCACAGACCTCCTCGCACACGAAGCAGCCCAACAGCTGTGTGGCTGTGGTGCTGTGGAAGCAGATCCCCCAGTACAGGTGGTGGCAGGAAGTCCACCTCACCCTCTACCTTGTCTGCAGCAAGCTGGCAGGGGCTGCTGAGAGCTGTAGCACTGGGTTGTGCCAAAACCATTCACAGAATCATGTCACAGAATCCTTTCAGTTGGAACAGACCTTGAAGATCCTGGAGTCCAGCCACTCTACCAAGGCTGGTGTTAAACCATGTCCCTTAGCACCACATCTCTGCTGCTCTGAAACACCTGCAGGGATGGGGGTTCAGCCACCTCTCTGGGCAGCTTGTGCTAGTGTTTGAGAACTCTTTCAGTGAAGAATATCACAGAATGATTTGGGTTGGAAGGAACCTTAAAGATCATCTGGTTTCAACCCCTCTAGCTGTGGTTAGGGACTCCTCCTAGTAAACCAAGTTGCTGAAAGCCTCATCCACCGTGGCTCTGAGCGCTTCAGGGAGGGGACATCCACAGGCTCTAGGCAACCTGTTAACAGTGTCTCAGCACCCCCAGAGTGAAGAATTTCTTCCTCATATCTAATCTAAGTCTCCCCTCTTTCAGTCTCTATCAAAATCTTCTTGCAGCTCCATCCTGCAGTACAGGAGTGTGACACCAAGAAGCTGTTTTCATCTCCCTGCTGTGAGTTCTTCTTGGATCCTGCCTCTCCATCTCCACAGCCAAGAGCAGAAAGATGATCTTGGAATTTAGTGCTTGCAGGCAGGAAGTCTGTCAGTACCCACACTGCCCTTTCTTCCCCCTTCTCCTTTACTTTTACAGACCTCTTCCATACCTTGTCTCTGCTGACAGAGTCACACTCATGTCAAGCACTTGCCTACTTCATTCTTCTGCTTGTCCTTTTCCTTTCCTCTGAACAAGGCTTAGCAGCTTCAAAATGCCTGTTTGTTAATTCTTTCCTGGCTTCAGAGTTGAATCTCTTTAATACTCCTCTGTCTTCTGGCAACTCTCTTCCATGAACTCTCCTTCATTCATCATCCTGCTTCTGTTCATGGATACCTTCCTTGCTGTTTTTGTGCCCAGGGCAGGGGGGGATTGGGGTATTCCCCTTGTGTGTCTCCAGGGAAAAGGGAAGAGATGTGAAGTAAAAGGAGTTGTTGGTGCTTCTGTGCTTGTTGAGAAGGTGATGGGGTTTGAAATGCCTTCTAATCCTGAAGTGTCTTGCTTGGAGAACAGATAGGATGTGTCTAACGATGCTGACAGCTTCACATTGGAAACCTGAGCCCAACTGGATTTCTTCCCTCTGAAGTGAGGCTTCTTCATCTCACTTTAGGTAATGGGCAGCTGAAAAAGCAACTCTGTTGCTTTTTCCTAGCGGCAAACATTCTGCAGAGCATTCATTATTAATAGTGAGATGCTAAACTGTGTCAGCTTTGATAGCCAGGCTCAGTCCCATCCTGTCACCTCCCTTTAGCTTGGGTGCCAACTCTGCTGTTTCACCATCAATACTTGCATTCAATATTCATAGAATCACAAAATGAGTTGGGTTGGAAGAGCCCTTGATCATCCAGTTCCAAACCCCCCCAACATGGGCAGGGACACCTTCCACTAGACCAGGTAGCTCAAGGCCCTGTTCAACCTGGCCTTGAACGCCTCCAAGGATGAGGTGGCCACAACCTCCATGGGCAACCTGTTCCAGTGTCTCAGCGCTCTCACACTGAAGAATTTCTTCCTCATCTCCAGTCTCAATCTCCCCTCTGCCAGCTCAAAACCATTGGCCCTCATCCTGTCACTACAAGCCCTTGTCAAAAGTCCCTTCCCAGCTCTCTTGTAGCTCCCTTCAGGTACTGGAAGCCTGCTCTAAGGTCTCTCTGGATCCTTCTCTTCTCCAGGATGAACAGCCCCAGCCTGTCCCACAGGGGAGGTGATCCAGACTCTGATCATCTCCATGACCTCCTCTGCTCCAACACTTTGATATTCCCACTTACTGCCTGACAAACAGGGGTCAAGCCCTGCCCTGTCAAACATAGGTGTTCCCTGGGGCTCAGGCACAGCAGCTTTGACTCAATATTTAGTTCAGGCTGCTGGACCATCTTGTTCAGGCTGTGGTATTCCCAAGGAAGGTCGGACCAGATGATCCTTGATTTTCCTTCTAACCTGGGATTCTGTGTCTCTGCTACTTGGTTGAGCAGCAACAACCGTTTCCTGCCCTGTCAACTAGGAAGGGCAGTGTGGCGAGCTGATGAGCTGTTCTGTGGCAGAGGTGAGCTGATGTAAGATGGAGGTGGTGTTGTTTTGAAGAGCTGATTTTTCTGTTCCCTTTCCTGCACGTGTTGGCCCATGTCTGCTGGCCAGGCAAGGCAGCTCGGCTTGCTTACCTTGGCGCAGCGCCGTGCTCCCAGCTCGGCTCCCCATCCCGCCTGACGTTCTGGCAGGTTAGCTGGGTGCCTTGGCCCACAGTGCTTGACACAGCCTGGCATGGGTGCCTGTGGGAGTGCCTGGGCTGTGGAAGTGGAGGAGAAGGGAGCTCTGGGCTGTTGGAAGTGTGGCCTGTGGGATCATCCATTTCGGAGGACCTGGAGTCAGCCAGTGCAAAACTTCTCCTAGCTGCTGCCAGTGCCAGACTCTCACTGTTCAGTAGGCTGAAATGTAAATGTGGAAAGCAGATGTGACCTGACAGTGTTATCTTGTTTAACTATCTGTATCCAGATGTTTCCAGCTTGTAACGCTAATTTCCACTGAGAGTTATCCGAGAGCTACATCCAAGATGCTCCCTGCCTTTGTGTCTGGGGAAGGGAGTTAAACTAACCTTAATGTTACTCCTGTGATCTCTTACTGTGCTTGATCCTTGCATCCAGGTAGGGCAAGAATGTCCATGCTCAGGCTGCCACCACAGAGGCAGGGCAAGAACATCCATACTCAGGCTGCTGTCACCCAGGCAGTGCAAGAATGTCCATACCCAGGCTACTGTCACCCAGGTAGGGCAAGAACGTCCATACCCAGGCTGCCACATGCATCTAAAAGTCTGCTTAGTGAAGCTTTTTCTTTATTAACTGGATGAGAGGACTGCAAAGCAAGAAGAGTAATACTGGAGAGTTGTCAGCATATCAGGGTAAGCACTTTGCAGGGTCTGTTCATCATGCCTACTCTGAAGGCCCTATGAATGGCATTCTCTAAGGCATGCTCTTCTGCACAGGTTTTCCTTGCATTTCAACACATGAGCACGGAGCACTGAAGGACTTGTCTGGTTTTGCTAACTCCCCATGAAAGGCAAAGCTGTTCTTCCAGCTTCTTGCAGAGTCTGTGTGACAGGAGATGCTGTAATCAGGCTGCAGCAGTAATTGTGTTTGTAATGTGAAAGACAGAAGAGAGTCTCCAGTGCTCCTCTGTGACTGGCTCTGCGGGGACCCAAGGTAGTTAAAAAAGCACCAAGGCAGCAAAGCAAACGTTGCTTTTGACATTTGGAATCAGTCTGGGTAAAACATTAGGAAACAACATCCTCTGGGAGACAAGATGATCTAATACATCAGACTTTAAAGGAACATGCTCCCATGGAAAGTTGTTTCTGTGCCTATTCCAAAGCCCTGCCTGCTGCCTCAATCTCCCCTTCCCCCCCCCACCCCATACCATCGCAACATAGCTGGCAAGCTCCAGTTGGAGTTCTCTTGGCCTTGTGCAGGTAACTGAGTTAGCTCTGCTCCTTGTCAGAAGGACAACTTCCAGGATGCTACTGGAAACTTACTGTCTCTTTCTGGAGGGAAAATAACTTGATTTTAAGTGTTTTGCCCAAGATCTTGACTATTTTAGTGCAGCCAAGGCTTTCTGCTTTGGTTGACCTTTGTGGCACAATGTTTCAGCCTCCCATGCATGCTGTCTGCGTTTAGTTCTGAGAGGGAAGTCTGGAGATCCAGTCTGTGCTGGAAGGTTTCATTACCATGGCTTTGCTGGGCCTTTGCATTGTGATGTGTGATGATCCTGGGCATAGCAGCCCTGATTTCCAAACAGCAACTCTCCTTTGCTGCATGCTGTTGGATTTCGAGTGGTGTGGAGGTGCGACATGGACTGGAGCAAGCTGCAGTGGTCAGATGTCCCCAGCACTGTGAGACAAGGTGGCTGGAGCCCAGTGGCAGTGTGTTTGGAATGCTTCCTCCCTGGTCTTTCCTCTAGGCAACCCTGACTGCACATTATGAAGACAGTGAGAGGGGTTTGGCATCCCAGATGGATCTGACCTTGTTTGCATCCTGCTTGCTCTAGGTTTGGTGTTCCCAGTTTGGCTGCCTTGAACATGGGGTGATTTCTTTATGTAATTGTAGACATGGTATGGACCTTCTCAATAGGTCGTTGCATATTCAGGCCTGTTCGTCTTCCCTCTTGCTGCATAAAGAATATAATAGACTGCTTGATGACACCAAGCTGAGTGGGGTGGTTGACATGCCTGAGGGATGAGATGTCATCCAGAGAGACTTGGACAACATCCAGAAGTGGACCCATGTGTATCTCACGATGTTCAACAAGGCTAAGTGCAAGGACCTTAACATTGGTCTGGACAACCCACGTATCAACGCAGGCTCCAGATGAAGAACTGGAGAACATCCCTGTGGAGAAGGACTTGGTGCTGGTGGGTGAAAAACTGGACATGAGCTGGCACAGAGTGCTCAGCCCAGAGCCAGCTGTCTCCTGGGCTGATCCTCAGCAGCAGGGGCAAACAGGGGATTCTGCCCCTCTGCCAAGACCTCCACTACCGTGCTCTGACCAGCTCTGGAGTGCGTATCACAACAGAGATAGGGACTGTTGGAGCGGGGCCAGAGGAGGCCACAGCAATGCTGAGAGGGCTGGAAGGGCTGTACTGTGAGGCCAGGCTGAGAGAATTGGGTGTGTTGAGCCTGGAGAAGAGAAGGTTCCAGGGAGACCTTCTGGTAGCTTTTGAATGCTTAGAGGGGCTGATCAGGCCAAGGGGTGATAGGACAAGAGGTGGTGGTTTGAAACTTGGAGAGGGAGATCAGACTGGAGAAAGGGAAGGAATGTTTTACCCTGAGGGTGATGAGACCCTAGCCCAGGTTGCCCAGAGAGCTGGGAGATGCCTCATGGCTGGAACCATTCCAGGTCAAGTTCTTTGGGGCTCTGAGCTTTGGCTTTGATGTGTCAGGACCACCCTTTGCACACTGAGCGCTCCTATTCCTCATTGTTTCTCCATCCCTCCCAAAAGAAGAGCAGCAGGCTGCAGCAGAGCTGTGCCCGCCTGCTGAAGGCGCATCCCTGGCTCGTCAGCAGGGGAACAACCGTATGGGAAGTGGCACTTGTGCAGATGGGAGCAATCCCCACTGAAGTCAAAGCAGATGGGACACCCAGGCCCAACCAGCCCGTCTAGCTCATGCTGTATTAATTAGACATCTTATCAGAGTCATCTCTGTTTTCTTTCCTTTTCTCTTTCCAAACCAGTTCTGCTGCTTCTCTGCCCGCAGAGGGACTAATGAGGAGCACAATTTGACTCTTCCAGGCGTGCATGGCAGCACTTGTTTGTCATGGTCTGCAGGGCTCCTGCACAAGCTTTGGGTTGAGAACTTGGTGGAGCTTTGTGAGCTGTGGTGGGTATTGTCATTATGGGAGTTGATGATACTGTCCTAGTAGCAGTGGAATTTCTGGAGATGTCAGTGTCACAGCAATGGTGGGAGGGCTGGAAGCCCTCTGCTGTGAGGCCACGCTGAGGGAGTTGGGGTTGTTCAGCTGGAAGAAGAGAAGGCTTCAGGAAGACCTTCTGCATGGCCTTTCAGTGCTTGAAGGGGCCAGTGAGAAAACTGGGGACTGACTTGCGCTGGACCTGTTGTGACAGGACAAGGGGTGAAGGTTTGAAACTGACAGAGGGAGCTTCACACCAGAAAGAATGAAGAAATGTTGTACCCTGAGTGTGGTGAGACCTAGCCCAGGTTTTGCAGAGAGGTGGGAGATGCCCCATGGCTGGAACCATTCCAGGTGAAGTTGTTTGGGGCTCTAGTTGCAGGTGTGGAGGGGTTTGACTGGATGACTTGTGGGGGTTCTTTTCAACCTGATACGTTCTGTGATTATCTGACAATGCTCCTTCTCTGAACGAGCTGCAGGATAAGCCCTGCATGAATGGTGGTGGGTTTGTGTTGGACACTGCACAGGTGAGATGCTGACTGCATCCAGGCTCTTCCCTTGCATACATTATCCCTGAAATCCCTTTCCCAGGCATGCCATGCCTTTGGACACGCCTGGCGTCTGCCATGGTAATGAGATGCTGCTGTCTTCTCTCAGCCAGTTAATTGTGTCCCTTGGTGCAGGGACATTTCCTGCTGCTGTATCCTCCTTCTAAAGCTCTGCCTCTGCCTTGCTGCCTCTCTGCCCATCAGGAGAGCTGGTGATGCTGAGCTCTCTGCTGAGCCTGAAGCCTTGCTGCCCATCAGGAGGACTGGTAATGCTGAGCTCTCTGCTGGGCCTGAAGCCAGTGAGGTTAAATCACAGATAAAGCTTTGGGCCTCCTCTCAGCTGGGAGGGGATGCACTTGCTGAGAGGGCTCCTGCAGTTGTTTTAATTGCGGTGTGTTCACTGTGCCTACTGCCAGCACAGCAGGAGGCTGCTGCTGAAAGCCATCCATCACCCTGCCACCTCTATCGATCCCCAGGAGTTCTGAGCCACAGGCATGTGCTGCTGGAGGTCTCAGCCAGTGGTTCCAGCTGAGGATGAAAGTCTCTCTGGGTCCTGTGCTTCCTCCTTCAACTTGAGTCCAAGTCCAATGATTTTGTAACACAATTTTTAGGGTGATTCATAGAATCGCAGAGCATGGGGACAGCCAGGGGCTTCTTTGGAGTAGCACAGGGAGAGAGGTGTGAGCCTTCCTGCAACCTCATTAAATCCAGACCCAAATGTCATTCTGATCCCAGAGTATTAAAGATTTTTGTTATGATAGAGTCACGGAATCACAGAATAGTTTGGGTTGGGAATGATCTCTAAAGGTCATCCAGTCTGACCCCCCTGCAGTCAGCTAGAGCAGGTTGCTTGAAGCTCTATCTAACCTGACTTGGAATGGTTCCAGGGATGGAGCAGCTACCACCTCCCTGGGCAACCTGGGCCAGTGTCTCACTACCCTTAGCATGAAAAATGTCTTCCTTGTATCTGGTCTACTTCCTCCTCCTGAAAGCAAGCAGCCCTGTTGCTAGGGGAGGAGGGAAAAAAAAAACCAACAAACCCCTCAGGAATATTAATCCTCAGCAGTCCACCACTGCAGATAAGATTGAGTCACTGCTGAAAGCCTCCAAGCAAACCAGATGTTCATTTTCTAGTGACTAAGTATTAAAGGTGCTAGATGAGCAAAGCTTTAACTCAAAGAGTTAATTTGTGGTTGGCAGCTGAGACAAAATAGGAGCAAAGAAGGTGCAGTTCAGGAGTGGGCCTGACTTCTACCTGCCTGTTTTTCATTAAAACCTTTTTTTCCCCTCTTTTCAATAGGCCTTCCCTGCTTGACTCATTCTCACTATAATTGTACCCTCTGGGGCTGGATGGGCAGGCAATTATTTTGCAAGGTGTGAGAGCAGCAGTGGGATGAGTGGGCTCTTGTTGCTGCCTCTGTCATCACAAGTCACTTCTCTGGGAGTGTCTTGGCTCTGTGAAGTTGGGGATGATTATACTCAAAAATAAGGAAATTGGACTTAGTGATGCAGCCTGGCTTTAGAATTCATGAATGAGTAGAGAACTTTGGCTGTAGCTCTCACACATCTCTTAGCCTTTGAGTAAGAGACATTATTTTTGAAGAGCTGTGTTCTTAGAAAAAAGTAAATTCAGTAAAGTAAGATCAGGAGTGGGATCTTATTGGGAAGCCCAAAGTGGGCTCTTTGGGAAGCCAACACTGGAAGCAGCTTGAGATGTTTCTGGGCTAGGGCTTAGGTTCTCATTCCTTTAGTTGTTGATAAGAAACCTGCAGCACTGTCTGGCTGTTTGAAGCTCAATGTTGTGTCCTTCCTTGCTGCTAACACCTCAGCACCTGTGCAGAGTACCACAGAGTCATAGGATGCCAGGGGTTGGAAGTGACCTCCAGAGATCATCAAGTACAACACCCCTGCAAAGCAGGAACACTTAGGACAGGTCACACAGGAACACAGCCAGGTGGGTTGTGGAGGTCTCTAGAGAAGGAGACTCCACAACCTCTCCGGTGGAGCGTAAAAAGGAAGGAACTATGCCCTGGTCCATCTTCTCAGCAGCACTTCCAATCTGAATGCCTCTGGGTTTCTTAAGACCAGTGAGTATCTAAAAAATCATTGCAACTCCTGAGAAAGAGGGCCTTGGCCAGAACTTAAAATCATAGAATCATAGAATGGTTTAGGTTGGAAGGGACCTCCAAGATCATCCAGTTCCAATCCCCCACCATAGGCAGGGACACCTCCCACCAGCACAGGTCACTCATCCAACCTGGCCTTGAACACCTCCAGGGACGGAGCAGCCACAACATCCCTGGGCAACCTGTGCCAGTGTCTCACCACCCTCACTGGAAAGAACTTCTTCCTAACATCCAGGCTAAATCTCCCCTCCTTCACTTTAAACTTCCCTCCTTGTGTTGTCCCAAATCCCAGTCACCACTGCTGTGTGCTTTGAAATTCCACATTTGGCTGCTTAGCATTAGAGCATCTTCAGGGTAGGACAGTGAGGCAAGATGGAGAATTGGTTGAGAGCAGCCCTGAGGAGAAGGACTTGAAAGTATTTGCTGACAAGAAGCTCAACAGGAGCCAGCAATGTGCCCTTGGAGTCCCAGAAACAACCATGCCCTGAGCTGAATCTCAGCAGCCTGGGCAGCAGGTGGAAGGAGGGGATTCTGCCCCTGTGCTCTGCTGAGACCCCAGCACAACAGAGACAGGGACCTGTTGGAGGGGGGCCAGAAGAGGCCACAGCAATGATGGGAGGGCTGGAAGCCCTCTGCTGTGAGAGTTGGGATTGTTGAACCTGGAGCAGAGAAGGCTCCAGGGAAACCTTCTGGTGGCCTTTCAAATACTTAAAGGGGGTTTCCAGGAAAGGTGGGGAGGGACTCTTCATCAGGGAGTGTAATTATAGGACAAGGGGTGAGAGTCTGAGACTGAAAGAGGATTATTTCACCAGATGTTAGGAAGAAATTCTTTAGAGTGAGGGTGATGAGGCGCTGGAACAGGTTGCCCATGAAGGCTGTGGATGTTTCATCCCTGGAGATGTTCAAGGCCAGGCTGGATGAGACTTTGCACAACCTGGTCCAGTGGGAGGTGTCCCTGCCCATGGCAGGGAGGTTGGAACTGGATGATCTTTAAGGTGTCTTCCAACCCAAGCCATTGTCTGATTCAGTGCCAGAAGAGGCCCTGGAGTGACGAGGCTCCTCTCCATGATGTGTGGGAAGGGACTCTAAACTGCTGAGCCCAAGGAGGAGCTGAAGCCAGGGTTCCACCTCTTTGGCCTCACAGCTTAGAGATGGCTTTTTGGATCTCTTCTAAGGGTGCTTCCCTTTGCAGGCTTTCTCAGGAGCTTGGATACTCCAGGGGCAGACACCAAACCTTGCTGGTGCTATATTTCACTTAACTCTTGCATTTAATCGTTCTTGATTGGGCTTTTAAGAGACTCTCTGCCAAAATCAAGCAGCTGAAAATTAACCTAATTATTGTGGTGATGGAAGCAATCAGCAGCCATCAAGTTCCTGGCCTGCATGCGTTGGAGGAAAGGAACAGGCTGGATTTGATCTGATCTCCTGGGACGTGCTGGACTCCAAGACCTAATTTTGTTCCCAGCTTGTCTGTCTCTGAATAATCCATTTGTGCTGGAAGTAAATGGGAATTTCTTGTGGAGAGGACAGGCTTCACTGCTGGAGAAAATGATGTGTGTTTGCCATCCACGCAGCTGGTGCTCTCCCTGCCTTTTTCACTCGTTCATCTAAACTAACTGCTTTGGTGAGGAGCTTGCCTCTGTGTCACCAGATTCCATAGTGACCCACAAGCAGTTTTCTGTCCTGCACCTGCTGTTTGCCTGCAATCCCTACCACTGCACCAGTCAAGCAGGATCCCTTAGAAAGACCAAGCAGGTATATGTGAGATTCTCAGAATCACGCAGAATCACTGAGGCTGGAAAAGACCTCTGAGATCATCCAGTCCAGCCTATGACCTAACACCACCACATCAGCTAAACCAAGCCAGCAAGTGCCACATTCAGTCTTTTCTTAAAGACCTGTGGACATGGTGACTCTACCACCTCCCTGGGCAGTCCATTCCAGTGCCCAATTACCTTTCCATCAGGAAGTGCTTCCTAATATCCAACCTAAACCTTCCCTGGCACAGCTTCAGGCCATGCCCTTTTGTCCTGTCGTGAGTTGCCTGGGAGAAAAGCCTGACCCCCACCTTCCCTTCAAGTAGTTGTAGAGAGTGCTAAGGTCCCCTCTAAGTCTCCTCTTCTCCAGGCTGAACACCCCCAGCTCCCTCAGCCTCTCCTCACCAGACTTTCCCTGCAACCCCCTCACCAGTCTTGTCCCTTCTCCAGCCTTTCTGAGCCAAAACTGTAATTACAGGTAGGAGATGTAGGACCTCATCCAGGAAACCATTCCCAGGCACATGATGGATGGGAAAATCAGGAGTGGTCAGCATGGGTTCAGCAAGGGGAAGTCCTACTTGACTACTTTGAAGAACTCCTACAGTGAAGTGACTGGTCTGATGGATGAGGGCACAGCAGTGAGTGTTGTCTGCCTGGACTTCAGTAGGGCCTTAAATCCTGTCTCATAAGATTCTTGTAGAGAAGCTGTTGATGTGCAGACTGGATGAGCAGACAGTGAGGTGGGTTGAAAACTGAAGGATTTGCCCAGAGGATGGTGACGAGTGGGATGAAGTCTGCTGGGAGACCAGTAACTACTGATATACCCTGGGAGTCAGTTCTGAGTTCAGTCCTGTTTAACATCTTCATTAGTCAACTGGGAGATGAGGCCTCAGCAAGTTTGCTAATGACACCAAGCTGATGCCCAACTGAGAACTGAGTGCCTGATACTCCAGAGGGTCCTGCTACCATTCAGGGGCACCTCAACAGGCTGGACAAAATGGGCCACCAGGAATCCCATGAGATTCAGAAAGAGAAGTGCCAAGTCTTGCCCCTGGGGAGGATCTACCTCAGGTATCAGTAAATGCTGGGGTTCACCCAGCTGGAAAACAGGAGGATGTGGAGGTACTGGTGAAAAAGCATTGCCAGCAAGTCAAGGGAGGTTCTCTTCCTCCTCCATTCAGTACTGGTGTAGCCACAGCTAGAGCACTGTGTCCAGTGCTGGGCTCCCCAGTACAGGGACAGACTGGAGAGAGTCCAGTGAAGGACCAGAAACACGATTCAGGCACTGGAGTTTCCTCTGCTGTGAGGAGAGGCTGAGAGCCCTGGGGCTGTTTAGCCTGGAGAAGAGCATCCTGAGAGAGAAGCTTCTCAATACTCAGCAAGAGCTAAAGGGTAGGGGGAAGAGGATGGGGCCAGGCTCTTGCCAGTGATGCCCAGGGGCAGGGCAAGAGGCACAACCTGGAGCCCAGAAGGTTCTGTCTGGAACACAGGAGGAGAAACTCGTTTGGTATGAGGGTACTGAAGGCCTGGAGCAGGCTCCCCAGAGAGGCTGTGGAGTGTCCTTCTCTGGAGAGATTCCAGTACCACCTGGACAAGCTGCTGTGGGTGACCCTGCTTTGGCAGGAAGGTTGGACTGTATGATCTCCAGAGGTCCCTTCCAGCCCCACCATGCTGGGATTCTGAGATTCTGTGTCTTGCTGTACATTGTGAGCCTCTATACCTCTCTGTGCTGGAGAAATGAGAGTGTTCTGGGGGAGATGAAAGGAAAATAACAATAGAGTCATAGAATCTGTTGAGTTGGAAAAGACCTTTAAGGTCACTGAGTCCAGAGAGGTTGTGAAGTCTCCTTCTCTGGAGATATTCTAACTCCTCCTGAATATTGTGACTCTGGACAAGCTGCTGTGGGTATCCCTGCTTTAGCAGAGAGGTTGGACTGGATGATCTCCAGAGGGCCCTTCCAACCTCGGTCACTTCTGAGTGATGCTGAAACAAGGACATTGAAGTCCTCAGGAGATAGAGGGCTGGGCTGAGCCCTGTACAGGGATTTCAGTGGGGACGTGAGTGCATGTCTCACACCATGCCATCACCTCTTCTCTGCTGGATCAAGTGTTGGGCAGATGTGAAATGGCTTCATAAAGCTTCTTTTGCTGTTCTGGATTAATTTGTATCATTCTGCTGCCTGTTTTCTTTTGCTTTTTCCTCCTTTCACCTTCCCAGCTGTCTCCTCCGAGCAAACTTCCGTCACTTATTGTTCTCCTTGTTTTCATTCTCCTCTTTGGGTAGATGGATTATTTTTTTTCCAAGTGTGGTTTCCTAGTGCTCTGCAAGAGACTCTTTGCCCTGCTGCATTTTGAAGTGTTGGTTACAAAATGAATGGGGAAGGAGCCCTAATTCCAGTGCATTTCTTCCTTTTCCTAACTCTCTTTTGAAAAGTGACTAAACCCCAAATAAATAATGCTAATTTTTGCTGCCATCTGGGAGTGCAGGCCCAAGCTGTTTCAGAGTGGGCTTTTTTAGTGCTTTATCTGTTCAGGGAAGGGGAGGGAAAAAGAAAAAGCCTCAACACTCTTTGCTTTAGCAGCAGTAACCTATCTCCCACCAAACTGCACTCTCTGCTCCCATGCACCAGGAGAACCCAAAGCAAACAAAGGTTGGTGCAGGGACAGGAAACATTTTTGGGTGGAACTTTGCTTTCATCAATGATTTCTTTTTTTTTGTTTTGTTTGTTTGACTGAAAAGTCAGCCGAGCAGGGCTGTGGTTGGCTTTGGGAGGATTTATTATGAGCTCTTGCTGTTCTCTAATTTGACGTTTTTGGCAGTGGAGCAAGTGCTCAAACGTCCTCTGCCAGAGTCTCCTGGCTGCGCTGAGCCCCAGCCTCCCACCGCCAGGAGAAGGGGGCTGGCGTGAGGCGTAGTGGGGAGTACACCCTTGATGACAGCCCTGCCTCCAGGCATCTTGGCTTCCAGCCTCCCTTCTCATAAGCCTGCCCTGATCCCTCTCCTGCTGCCTGGATGGGAGCTGGAGGACCCTCCAGTTCGACCAGATGGAGCTGGGAAGCAGGTGTCTCCTGTCAGCTGAGCCAAGGGCGGGTGGTGAGCAAAGAATTGCAGAATGCGTCAGGTTGGAAGGGACCCTCAAAGGTCATCTTGTCCAACCCCTCTGCAGTCAGCAGGGACATGCCCAACTAGATCAGGTTGCTCAGGGCCCCAACAAGTTTGACCTTGAATGTCTCCAAGAATATGGACAACAACCTCCACAACCTCCAGTGTTTCACTACTGTCTCTGTGCAGAACTTCCTCTTAATCTCCAACTTAAATCTCCCCTACTTGGGTTTCAAACCATTGCTTCTCATCCTATCATCACAGGCCCTTCTAAAAAGTCCCTCTCCAGCTTTTCTGTGGATCCCCTTTAGATATTGAAATGCATCTCTACGGTCTCCCTGGAGCCTTCTCTTCTCTAGGCTGAACAACCTCAGCTCTCCCAGCCTGTGTTCATAGGAGAGGTGCTCCAGCCCTTTGATCATCTCTGTACCTGTCCTCCAGATCCTCTCCATCAGGTCCATGTTTTTTTGTTAAGGACTCCAGAGCTGGACACCATACTCCAGGTGAGGTCTGAGCAGGGACAGAATCACCTTTCTCGAGCTCCTGACCATGCTGCTTTGAATGCAGTCTAGGATGCCATTGCCTTCTAGGCTGCTAGTGCCCATTGCTGGCTCATGTCCAGCTTGTCATCCACCAGCACCCCCAGATCCTGCAGTTCTTGGTTGAATGGTGGAGTCATTTTTGCCTTGGCTATATCAGAAGACCTCAGCAGTACTAGAGGGCAGGGATGCCATCCAGAGGGACCTGGACAGGCTGGAGAGTTGGGCCCAGGCCAACCTGATGAAATTCAATAAGGCCAAGTGTAAGGTCCTGCACCTGGGTAGGCACAATCCCAAGCACAAATACAGGCTGGGTGGTNAGGAGGGCCACAAAGATGATCAGAGGGCTGGAGCAGCTCTCCTATGAGGACAGGCTGAGGGAGTTGGGGCTCTTCAGCCTGGAGAAGAGAAGGCTTCGAGGGGACCTGATAGTAGCCTTCCAGTATCTGAAGGGGGCCTACAGGAAGGCTGGGGAAGGATTATTTACAAGGTCCTGCAATGACAGGACAAGGGGCAATGGGCTTAAACTGGCAGAGGGGAGATTTAGACTAGATGTTAGGAGGAAGTTCTTTACAGTAAGGGTGGTGAGGCACTGGAACAGGTTGCCCAGGGAGGTTGTGGATGCTCCCTCCCTGGATGTGTTCAAGGCCAGATTGGATGAGGCCTTGAGTAACCTGTACTAGTGGGAGGTGTCCCTGCCTATGGCAGGGGGTTGGAACTAGATGATCCTTGAGGTCCCTTCCAACCTTACCATTCTATGATTCTATGATACTAGAATCTGATTTTAGGATTACTTTGGTTGCTGAAAATAAATTAAACCTTGAATGTGGTGCAGAAAACTGTGGAAGAGGGCTAGCTGCTGGAGTTCCTGTGTGGCATAGGTGGATGGCACAGCCCCACAGCGGGGATGAGCTCTCCCTGTGAAGTCCTCATGGCTTTTCCTGGTGTGTTTATCTCTTGTTCATTTCCCAAACCATAATTAGACTGTGATTTAGCACCAGGCCTTTAAGGAAGCTTGTCCCAGCGAGGTGTAATAGCATAATAAAAACATAACTGCTTCTCTTTCATGTGTCAGGATGACTCATTCCAGTTATCATAGTGGAGATCTGAGAGGCTAGGAGATAAGCAAGTCTTGCATAGGAAGGGAATATTGTTTAATGGACCCAAAACTACAACTGATAGGAGGAAATCTGCCTTCTGTTGCAAATCTGAGGAGGTGGTTTACCTGCCTGAAGAACTTTTCTGCCCTTTGGGTGCTCTGGCAGAAGTCAGCACTTGCCTGGGTAGATAGATGCATGTGAAGAATGTGGCTACATCAAAAGGAACGTGACCAGCAGATAGAGAGAGCTGACTCTGCCCCTCTGCTCTGGTGAGGCCTTACCTGGAATACTGCACTCAATACAAGAAGGATATGGACCTGATGGAGCAGGTCCAAAGGAGGGCCAGCCAAGTTCATCAGGGGGCTGGAGCACCTCTACTACAAGGACAGGCTGAGGGAGCTGAGGTTGTGCAGCCCAGAGATGAGAAGACTCTGGGGAGACCTAATAAGGACCTTCCAGTACTCAGCTACAAGAAGGCTGCAGAGGGACTGTTTCCAAAGGCCTGCAGTGAAAAGACAACAGGGCAAGGGTTTGAAATTGGAGCAGATTTATAGTGGGTGTTAGAAACAAGTTCTGCACCATGAGAGTCGTGGAGCACTGGAACAGGATGCTCAGGGATGTAGCTGAAGCCCTATCCCTGGAGATACTCAAGGTCAGGCTTAACAAGGCTCTGGGCACACCCATTGTAGTGGAGGATGTCCCTGCTGGCTGTAAGGAGGGTGGACTAGGTGACCTTTGGAGCTTCCTTCCAACCCAAACCATTCTGTGAGTCTTCTTGGCAATCCTGCGTGTTGTGTGACCTGAATTGCTGAAGTGTTGATCCTCTGGCCATCGCTTCTGAAACAGTAAAGGTTCTTCCCAGAAAGCTTCAACATTTCTGGGCCCATTATCTCCTTCAGCACTTCATTAAATGTGTGTCTATTGTTCCCTTGTACCCCAGTCTGTAAGTAAATTATGTTCTTCTCAACTTTCTCCACACTGTTCCTCTTATAAATGTGTCTGTATTAGCTGGAAGTTGAGGTCTGACAGGTTGGTGCATTGTCCTGCCTTTCTGGGAGAAAGAAACTGAGGTGGAAGCAGGGAGAATGCCTGTGTTCCTGTAGCAAACTCTCCTTTCCTTTCAGCCAACCCATTTTTCTCTGTGTAGATAACCCTCTTCCCTCTCACACCTCAAGTACTGGGTTCAGTTTTGGGCCCCTCACTCCAAGAAGGACATTGAGGTGCCGGAGAAGGTCAGTGAAGCTGTAGGAGGGTCTCGAGCTCACAAGGAGCAGCTGAGGTTGCTTAGCCTGGGGAGAAGGAGGCTGAGAGGAGACCTCATTGCTTTCTACAACTCCCCTGCAAGGACATCAGAGGCAGGAAGGGTTTGATCTTTTCTCCCTGGTAACAAGTGACTGGAGAAGAAGAAGTGGCCTCAGGTTGCACCAGGGGAGGTTTAAGTTGGACATTAGAAGAAAATTCTTCCCTGAAAGAGTTCTCTGGCGCAGGCTGCCCAGGGAGATGGTTGAATCTCCATCCCTGGGTGTGTTTCAGAGAGGCAGAGATGTGGTGCTGAGGGACATGGTTTATCACCAGCCTTGACAGAGTTAGAGAATGATTGTTCTCAGTGATCTTAAAGGGCTTTTCCAATCTAACCAAGTCTCTGATTCTCCAGCCACCCCCTGTCTCGTGTCCGCACAGAGCAGCCAGGTCCATCTACCCCCACCCTGCAGGAGCCAGGGAAGCGTCAGACAGATGTTCAAAGGATGATTATGTTTGCTGGACCTTTGAAATGGGCTCTAGATGAAGCCATTGGTGTTTACTGGGTCATTAAACATTTATTAGCCTCCATCCCAGTGCGTTGGTAGCACTGTAAATAACAGCTGTGATTGAAGCGAGGAGCAGGGGCAGCAGTGGCCCTTGGCACCGAGGTTTGTAAAAGGAGAAGTGGGGCAGGTTGTTTATAAGACAACCTGAGTGGGGGAGGCATCAGCCCTGATGCGTTGGAGAACAGGGGCAGATGGCAGCAAACTGGAGCTCCTCTGTATCATGATGGAGTGCTGAAATGTCAGGAGGTGGGAGAATTGAAATGAAAAAGGTTAGGGCAGTGAGACACTGGCCCAGGTTGCCCAGAGAGGTGGTAGATGCCCCATCCCTGGAAGCCAGAGCCAAGTTGGATGGGACTTTGAGTAACCAGATTTAGTTGCAGGTGTGCCTTCTGACTGTGGGGTAGTTGGATTCAATGATCTTTGAAGGTCACTTCTCAGCCAAACCAATCCATGCTAACATGATTCTATCCCTGCTCTTCCTAGCAGAAATCCTTAATACCCTGAGTTTGGAGTGGGTTTTTGTCCGAATTTACTGAGGTTGCAAGAGGCTTCACACCTCTCTCTCTGTACTGCCTCAAGGACCGCCCCCTGGCTGTTTCCATGCTTAGCTATGTGGGTCTGGCTTGGCATTGCCATCATCAGACCTTTCTTTCCCCTTCCCACCCTCACCAAGCTTTGACAGGGAGCAGAAAAGCTGAGACCTTACTCATGGGGTCTTGGCTACGGCACCTGGTTGGCTAACAAGGTTGTTAATGGAGGACCATGAAGGGCTTACTGCACTGGGAGGCTGCAGGCTGGTGATTCACACCCCAGGCAATCCCTCTGAAGTCAGTGAGATTGCAAAGCGTGTAAATCTGGGTGGGATTTGGCCTTTTCCTAGCAAAGAGGGGATCTTTGCTTGATTTGCATGGAAATGACTTCTGATAAGGCTCTCTGGACACGGCTGAGGCTTTTAATCACACCTTTGCTCCTTGCAACCCCAAAGTTAGTCTCTCTGTCCTCTCAGTTTAAATAATTCAATGAAAAAATCACTTCCCTGGGACATATCCATGGTGGCTGCTGGGAGGGAGTCAGGCAGGAGCATGTCCTCGTGTGCCTGGGCTCTGTGGTGTGAGTGTAGAAAGGAGACAGGCTTGTCCTCACACCCGCTGAGGCCCTGAGGAGTTCCTCTGCCACCATGTAGAAGGAGCCTCTGCTCCAGAGCAGGACTGGGGAGCCACAGCACCCTGAGCGAGCTGGGGGTATGTGTTGGGCGGTGCAAAGTGGGGGAGTGGGCATCCAGGGAGCATTGCTGCACCATGAGGGAGAAGCTCTGCTGCCTGTGCCTGTGTCTGCAGAAGATGTCTCTTCTTTACCACAGCAGAAGATAAAGAAATTGTCCTGCTTATCAAATCACAGAATGATTTGGGTAGGAAGAGATCTTAAAGATCATCGAGTTCCAGTCCTTCCGCTATGGGCAGAGATACCTTCCACTAGCCCAGGTTGCTTAAGGGCTTAGCCAACCTGGCCTTCAACACCTCCAGGGAGGAAGCATCCACAACTTCACAGGGCAACCTGGGACAATGTTTCACTACCCTCAGTGAGGAATTTCTTCCTAATGTCTAATCTAAATCTACCCTTTTACATTTTAAAGCCATCACCCTTCATCCTATCGCTACCGGCCATTGTAAAAAGTCCCTCTCCAGCTTTCTTATCAGCCCGTTTTTAACACTGAGAGGCCTGCAGAAGGTCTCCCTGGAGCCTTCTCCAGGCTCCACAACCCCAGCTCTCTCAGCCTGACCTCACAGCAGAGGGCTTCCAGCCCTCCCAGCATTGCTGTGGCCTCCTCTGGCCCTGCTCCAACTGTCTGTGCTGTGCTGTGCTGAGGACTCCAGAGCTGGCCCCAGCACTGCAGGCGGGGTCTGGTCAGGGTGGAGTAGAGAAAGATCTTTCCAACTTGAGGACAACTGACTTGTGTTCCTTCTTGTCCTCTCTGCAAAACTGAACAGTTTAAAACCTGTTATTTATTTGGTTTTTAGGGTCCTGGTGTGGGTTACTCCCTAAGTGGCCTGAGCTATGGTCTTCAGTCTTCTTCTGCACCATCTCTGTGCCTCCTGTAGGCTGATGTACCTCCAACTGTGCTTGCAATACTTAGATAAACTTATTTCAGATGCAGACTGTGTCAGTGGTTGGGACAATCTCAGTTATGTGGGACAGTCCCAGTCATCCACAACACTTCTTTTTACAGTTGCACTCAATGATCTCAAAGACCTTTTCACAGAATCGTAGAATGGTTTGAGTTGGAAGTGACTTCCAAATCTCATCCAGTCCAGCCCCTCTGCAGTGAGCAGGGACATCATCTACTAGATCAGGTTGCTCAGGGTCTTGTTGAGCCTGACCCTGAATATCTCCAGGGATGGGACCTCAACTACCTCCCTGGGCAACCTGGTTTGAGTGTTCCACCACCCTCATGGTGCAGGACTTGTTCCTCACATCCAGTCTGAATGTGCTCTTCTCTAATTTCAAACCATTGCCCTGTTGTCCTGTCACTGCAGGCCTTTGGAGGCAGTCCCTCTCCAACCCAAGCAATTCTAGGACTGCAAAATGCATGCAGCTGGGGCAGTCGAGAGGCTGTTCTGTGTGAACCACCTCACTGGACTTGGCCCAAGACACAATCTGGGTGTTTCTGTCTTTCAGGCCACATCGAGACTAATCATCAGCCTCAGCAGGGATTGGTTGTGTGCCACACAGTGTCCTGCTGGGAGATTGATCAGGAACACCTCTGGGCATCCCGGCGCGGAGGCGGAACCTCGGGTGAGCGTCCCTGTCAAGGTACAGTAGAAACAGAAAGGACTTTGGGTAGGGAGCTGATTCTGCTGGAGCCTACCAAGGAGAGCAGCAGCCCTCAGAGGCACCCATGGATTCACCTTTCCCTTGTAGCACCTCCATGGTGGAACCTGTGATCCATCCTTCCTCTGTTTGATTTGAAAGAGTGTGGTCTTTATAGGCTGGGAGGTTGCCTTGGTCTTGATGTGAACTTCCATGAATCCAACATTTGCCCTTTATTGACTTGGAAGAATCTTTCATTTTGGTGATATTCAGTTTATGTTGTGAAGATTTGGGGTGTCAAGTATTTGCAGTGTTTTGAAGAGGGCTTTTCTTAAGTTTTTTTTGTTTGGTTACACAAACCAGTAGTGGGTTGAGGTTCACTGACCTCTGCTGTTGCAATGGCACAGATGGACGCAGAAAGTCTGGCAGGAATTAAGGAGGGGAAATTAAAGTTATGGAGTAAGGAGGAAGGTTATGGAGCAAGAAGGCAGGAAGATTATGGAGGAAGAAGGAAGGTCATGGAGTAAGAAGGAAGGAGGATTATGGAGGAAGAAGGAAGGAGGATTATGGAGGAAGAAGGAAGGTCATGGAGTAAGAAGGAAGGAGGATTATGGAGGAAGAAGGAAGGTCATGGAGTAAGAAGGAAGGAGGATTATGGAGGAAGAAGGACGGTCATGGAGTAAGAAGGAAGGAGGATTATGGAGGAAGAAGGAAGGTCATGGAGTAAGAAGGAAGGAGGATTATGGAGGAAGAAGGAAGGAGGATTATGGAGGAAGAAGGAAGGTCATGGAGTAAGAAGGAAGGAGGATTATGGAGGAAGAAGGAAGGAGGATTATGGAGGAAGAAGGAAGGTCATGGAGTAAGAAGGAAGGAGGATTATGGAATGAGAAGGAATGTGAACGAATTAAAACTCCACATCCAGCAGGGAGTTTCTGGGCAGGTGTTCTGGTCAAAGCTCTTCCCGTGGTCTGACTTGAGGAAAAGTTTGAAGAATGCTTTTAAAAAGAAAATGAAAAGCTGCCTTTAAGCTTTCTTCTTCATTATTTCAAAGATCTCACTCCAACCAAGATGTGTTTGATGTTAAGATGGTGTTGCCAGAGCAGCAGATGGAGCTGTGCATGTGGAACTTGGTGAGTTTGATAAGGAAGGGCTTTTCTGAGGTGTGTCCTGCTGCTGTGGCTGTCTGCAGATGCAATTCGCTTGTGTGGTTTGCTGTTTCCATGAAGCTTGCACGTAGGGCCCTGCTGACACTGGGCACTGTGCAAGCCTCACCCCTCTATGGGTTCAGAGAGAAGTTCTCTCTCAACTCTTTGCAAACCTGGTGTCACACCTGTGTACTGAAGGGAAGAGAAAGAGAACTTTTATGGGTGACTCAGTGCTTCCCCTTGAATTTGGGTCATGCTTAGCAAGTTTCAGATCTGTTAGTGTGGGTGTGTTGTGTCCACTTAACTGAAACACAGAGCCGCAGAATCCCAGCGTGGTGAGGGTTGGAAGAGACTGCTGGAGATCATCCAGACCAACCCCCTTGCTAAAGCAGGGTCACCCACAGCAGCTTGCCCAGGGTCACAATGTTCAGGTGGGTTTGGAATCTTTCCAGAGGAGACTCCACAGTCCCTCTGGGAAAGCTATTTTGGTTCTCCAGCACCCGCACAATGAAACCAAAGCGTAGTAATTTCGTGCTGTGTTTTGCTGTGTTTATTTTTTAGTCTGCTTTGCTCACTTCTTGATTTGAGGACAGGATCTGTTGAGGTCAACAGCTGAATTAATCTCACTGGTTTACTGAGAAGTGGCCAGCTGTCCTAGAAGAAAGGGTTTGTCTGTGATGCATGCTTTCTTCATAGCTGATCCCACAAAAGGAGTGAGTTTGATGAGACTAAACTCAGAGCAACAGAAAAGAAAAGATTTGCCTGTGATGCACACCCTGTCATTCAGTTTTTGTTGTGTAAGAAAAACTGTTTTGGAGAAGAAAGAGAGCTGAGAGAGTGAGGAGTGTTCAACCTGGAGAGGAGAAAGGTCCAGGGAGACCTTCTGGTGGCCATCCAGGACTTAGAGGCTGATCAGAAAGCTGGGGACAGACTTTTGAGCAGGGTCTGTTGTGACAGGACAAGAGGTGATAGTTTGAAACTAAAAGAGGGAGATCCAGACTAGAGAGAAAGAAGAAATGTTTGACACTGAGAGTGGTAAAACCCTAACTCAGGTTGCCCAGAGAGGTGGGAGATGTCCCATGGCTGGAACCATTCCAGGTCAGGTTGTCTGGAACTGTGAGCAACCTGCTCTAGTTGCAGATGTCCCTGCTGATGGTAGGTGAGCATTGGACTGTATGACCTTTGGAGGTCCCTTCCTACCCAAGCCATACCATGACAGGAGGAGCAGCCATGGGCAGATGCTTTGCCATGGCCGTGCAGATTGATGAGACCAGCCAATGTAAAAGGTCCCAGCTCAGCTGCTTGTGTGGGAGTGGTTTGTCTTGCATGGTGAAGCCAGTTGTGGATGCAACTCTGTCAGAAGTAAACCAACACCACTTTTCTTGCACAGCAAGGTCCACACCTGCAGTTGTGAGACTTGTTCTGCTGTTTCAGGTTGTGTGGGCAAGATGCAGAGCTGGATACTGGGCTGTTGGAGGTGTCCATCCTCCTGTGAGGCTCCTTGTGGGCTATTGGAAAGGTGTTTTGGGCTGAGTGTTTTTCCTCTCTGAAAGTGAACTTATGAAACAGTCCCTGTCCACTGGAAGGGCTCAGTGATCTTTGGAGATCCCTTCCAACCTCTAAAGTTCCCTGATTTGGATTGCTGGCGAGAAAACCAAGTCCATACAAAACTGTGTACTCGGATGCATTGCTAGATTTCTGGGCTTTGTTTTCCCTGCTTACATTTCCTTGTCACAAATGAGTCTCAGCCATTTCAGCAGTGTCACACTTTGACTCCAGCTCAGAGTGGCATGCTGGCAGGCTAGGGAGCAGGCAATTGCAGCAGGTAGGTAAGAAGACTTCAGAGTTTCTGTGTAAAACCTCAATTACATCCTCAATGGTTCAGCAGTGTAATTGGAACCCTTGGGAGATCTCAGCCATTGTAGGTCTGGTGGCATCTCTGAGTAGAGGTTGTGGTGGTATCAAATCACAGTATCACAGTATCACCAGGGTTGGAAGAGACCTCAAAGCTCATCAAGTCCAACCCATCACCACAGACCTCAAGACCAGACCATGGCACCAAGTGCCACGTCCAAATGTGCCTTGAACACCTCCAGGGACACTGACTCCACCACCTCCCTGGGCAGCCCATTCCAGCAGTCAATGACTCTCTCAGGCAAGAACTTTCTCCTCACCTCCAGCCTAAGCTTCCCCTGGCTCAGCTTGAGACTGTGTCCTCTTGTTCTGGTGCTGCTTGCCTGAGAGAAGAAGGTAACCTCCCTCTGGCTACAACCACCCTTCAGGTAGCTGTAGACAGCAAGAAGGTCTCCCCTGAGCCTCCTCTTCTCCAGGCTAACCAATCCCAGCTCCCTCAGCCTCTCTCCATAGGGCTGTGCTCGAGGCCTCTCCCCAGCCTCGTTGCCCTTCTCTGGACACGCTCAAGCACCTCAATGTCCTTCTTCAATTGAGGGGCTCAGAAGTTCAGAACTGGCTGAACTGAAAATGCTGTGTTCCTGGAGGAAAAGGAGGGTGAGAGGTGAAATAGACCTATCAGCAGACACTTGCTGCCTCTCCCAAAGAGCATGAGTGGGAGTCATAGAACACTTGAGTTAGAAGGGAGCTTTAGAGGTCATCTGACCCAGTTGCTCTGCAGTAAGCAGGGACATCATTAACTCCAGCATGTTGCTCTGCCTATAGAATCATGGCATGGTTTGAAGGGACCTTCAAAGCTCAGGTGAGTCCAACCTCCCTGCAGTCAGCAGGAACATCTGAAAGTAGATGTTACTCCAAGCCCTGTCCAACCCGCCCTTGCCTAACCAGGGCTGACTGCACTGCTTCATCACTACCTCAGTTTCCAGGGCTTCAAGGCCTAGCTTACCCTACTGGATAGTACAGCTTCACCAGGCCACCCCTGAGTTAGCCCACGTTTTTCCACTATAGGTACTTACATGATCCCAGCAGATTACAGGAAGGATAGAGGGGAAAGTGTCTGCAGTGCAGTGCAAAACCTGCAATGAGAACAAGGGCAGGATCATCTTCTGCCCGGGCCTGAGACCACCAGGCTTGCCTCTGGCTGCTGTCAGCAGCTGTGTAGAGAGAAGTGCAGGGCATCGATGGAGGGCAGTGCTTTTTGGGCTGTGCCAGCAGGAAGGGCAGCAGCTCAGGGCTGGCTTTGGAGGAAAGGCAGCTTCCCGAGGCGGCAGGGGAGCCGGGGCCGTGCCCAGCAGCAGCGGCTCAGGAGCTGCGTGTTCGGGATCGCTGCCAAGAGACCTTTCCTGGGAACCGTTGGGTGTGCGGTGCCAGCAGCAGGGCGGGAGGTCTGCGTTGGAGCTCGAGATGGTAAAACCACAGAGGGTTTGGCAAGGCTGTGTGCTTGGATGCCTTGCTCTTAGCCTGTCTCACTTGAGTGTATAGGTGAACCCCTGCCTGGGCTGGCTCGCAAGCTTCCATCTGACTTTCAGCAAGCTGAATTTTCCACTGAATAGGGAAGTTTTGGGGGTGTGAAACAACTTTTTTTTTTTTTTTTTTTTAATGGAATTCTCCATTCTCTTGGCTACCTCAAATCTACTTCTCTGAGTCAAACTGGCACTCAACCTCTACCCTACAGAGTCATTCATTTTTCTTAGAGCTGATGTTCTTCTGGCACGTCTGCCCTCCCTGATGTGCAGTCTTGCTGCTGTGTTACCTCTTGGCTTGGGAGAGAGAGGAGTAGTGAAGGTCACCTACCTGCGTGGGACTTACCAAGACCCTTGGCAGAAGAGGAGGGAATGAGTATAGAATTTCTGACTAGATCCAGCAACAATTTCTTCAGTAGGAATCCATAAATGCTGCTGCAGTGGAGATGATGCTGATGATGAAATAGTTACCCAGGGCAGTGGTGGAGTCGTTGTCTCTGGAGGTGTTCAAGAAATGTGTGGACATAATTTAATGGCTATGGTGATGATAGCTTGTTGGTTAGACTGAGTGACCTTAAAGGTCTTTTCCAACCCAAAAGATTCTATGATTCTGTTATTTGCCTTTCACTTCCCCCAGAACACTCTAATTTCTCCAGCACGGAGAGGTTTAGAGGCTCACAACGTATGGCAAGACACAGAATCTCAGAATCCCAGCATGGTGGGGCTGGAAGTGACCTCTGGAGATCATAAAATCCAAACTCCCTGCTAAAGCAGGGGCACCCACAGTAGCTTGCCAAGGATTACAGTGTCCAGGTGAGGTTGGAAAGTCTCCAGAGGAGGAGACTCCACAGCCTCTCTGGGCAGCCTGCTCCAGGCCTCCAACACCCTCACACCAAACATTCCTCTCTGGTTCAATCCCCTGGATTCCAGTTTGTATTCATTGCCCCTTGTCCTGTCACTGAGCACCACTGAGAAAAATCGATCCCTGACCCTTTAGCTGCTGACCAGCATTGAGAAGCTCCTCTCTCAGGCTTCTCTCTGAAGTTCTGTCACAGGGCAAAATGCTTTTTGTGTTATTTTTTAATCTGCAGCCCCTCATGTCTCCTTGAGCCATATGATCACACAGAAGTGGTCTTCAGAGGTGTGGTTTCTGCTGCCTCAGTGGCTACCAGAGAGCTTGAGAAGAAATGGGAAATGGGCAGAGCCATGGGTGTCACCTGGAGTGTCAGGCAGTCTGTACCTGGGTCAGATTTTCCTCAACCTTTTATCTCTGTAGCTTCCCCTTCACTTTCTCTGAATCCTATCCTTCTGTATTTAAGGAAATGTAACATGTGGAGAAGGAAAGCAGGAAGGAACATCTCTTTCTTACTGCCAGGGCCAGGGCAGCATCTTTTTTAAATCCCTATGAGAGCAATTTGTCAGAAAACCCTGGGGGCAGTGGAAGAGCTGAGCCTAGCAGAGCCAAGTGGAGCTCGAACGCTCCCTTTGCTTGAGCTCATCCCTATCAGCAAGGTGCAGAGAGAACAGCAATCTCCTTATCAGTGACTGCACAGGATCAGGAGAATTTCCCAAAGGTTGGGCTTCCTCCCTCAGTTTTGTTCTTTGAGGAGGCCCTGAGAAAGGCAGACAGGCTGGGAAGTTGGTAGCTGCAGACAAGTGGCTGCACGCAGCAGGGTTGCGTCCCCACAGGTAGGTAAGGGGGAGCCTGCCCAAAGAGCCCAGAACATGAGAAAATGCAGATAAAATCCACCACTGAGAAAACTTAATGAGGCCTGCAAGGCAGCTGGAGATGGGTTGGAATCTTGTGGGATTTCTGAGGCTTCCCAGGGCAATTTCAGGCTGAGTGGTTGGGAAGGAGGTTTGTTTGCTGTGGTCATTAGTGTCTCAGCTGGGACTGTCACCTGTGGCTGGTGTCAGATGGTTACAGCTTTTGGGTGATGCATGATGCAAATGTTGCTACTGGAACAGTTTTCTTCTCCTTACAGATTCTCCTTTGTAGAACTATGTCCCTCAGCACCACATCTACGCAGCAAGGAAATCTCCCAGGGTACAACTTGAGACCATTTCCTCTTGTCCTGTCATTAGGTACTTCTGAACCACATTCCAAGAAGTCTTGGAGATCTCTTTGGTTTCCAGAGGAATTGGGATGTGACCAAACTCTTACAAGTGCCAGATGTTGGATACTCAGGGCTCTACAGGTGATCTGGTGTGCAGTAACTGCATTTGAAATCCATCATGAGTGTGACATGGCTCCTGTCCTCTGATGCCAGCTTGAGAAACAAAAGCATGAACCTTGCTTTAACTCTAGAAGAACCCACAGCTTTAGGGATCAAGCAGTGAGAGATCACACAACTGTGTAGGACAGTGTTTGTTGCTGTGCTGTTCTGTGAGTTGATGCCGAGAAGTGCTCCAGTAACTTCAGGATCTTACATGACCTACTAACATGGAACAGTGTACCAGCAAATATGTTCATTATGCTCAGTTGCACTGCCCAGTTCTAGTGCCTCCAGCACAAGAAGGACATCAACCTGTTGGAGTTGGTCCAGAAGATTATCAGAGGGCTGGAGAGCCTCCCCTAGGAGGACAGGGTGAGAGAGTTGGGGCTGTTCAGCCTGGAGAAGAGAAGGCTCCAGGGAGACCTTAAAGCAGCCTTCCAGTAACTGAAGTAGGCTACAGGAGAGCTGGGGAGGGACTTTTTACAAGGGTTTCTTGTGACAGAACGAGGAACAATGGCTTTGAGCTGGAAGAGGGGAGATTTAGCCTGGTGACAAGGAAGAAATTCTTTCCAGTGAGGGTGGTGAGACACTGGCACAGGTTGCCCAGGGAGGTTGTGTCTGCTTCCTCCCTGGAGGTGTTCAAGGCCAGGATGGATGAGGCTTTGAACAACCTGGACTAGTGGAAGGTGTCCCTGCCCATGGCAGGGAGGTTGGAACAAGATGATCTTTAAGGTCCCTTCCAACCCAAGCCATTCTGTGATTGTCTGTTTTTAGTACATTTAAGTGAGTGTTTGTTCAGAGATGTACTTCAGCAGTAGAAGCAGTGGTGTTATTCTAAAGATCCTTGGTTTTATTCCCTTCAGATGGAAGATTGTTCTTCAAAGAGTCATGAATAAAACAAGGCAGTGCCTCATGCGGGTACGAAGGGGAAATAAAACTCATCAAAAGCCTTTGGAATGGTCGTTCCCTCTGGCACCTTCACTCAGGTTCTGCCATCAGTGGTTCAGAGGAGGGCTTGTGGCAAGTGGGGGCGAGATGCAGGAGCTGATAGGAACTTCCCCAAGGGTGAGAACTTCCAGTGCTGGGCCCCAGACGTTAATCTCTTTAATTCCAGCTCAGCACTTCACTATGAGATAATTATTCTGTTTGATTAATCTGCGCAATGCCTCTAAAGCTCCTAAAGCCAGAATGCTCCACGCGTGTTGGGGAATCCTACTGCAGCTCCTTCTTCGAGTATCCAGGAGCCTTTTTTTGGCCCCAGCAGCTTTCTGCTTGAACTTCGAGTAAGGTCAGCAGCAGTGAATTTGCTGATGATACAAAACTAAGGCTAGGTGGCTGACACTGGAAGGTTGTGCTGCCATCCAACAAGATTGGGACAGGCTGAGAGCTGGGTGAAGGTGGACCTGGTGAGGTTCCCTAAGGACAAGTGCAGAGTACTGCATCTGGGAAGGAACAACACCAAGCATCTGTACAGACTAGTGGTTGTCTTGCTGGAAAACAGCTCCATGGGGAAAGACCTTGGAGTGCTGGTGTACAGCAAGTTATCCATGGGACAGCAATGTCCCTTTGTGCTCCAGAGGGCCAGTGATATCATGGAGTGTATCAAGAAAAGTGTGTCCAGCAGGTCTAGGCAGGCTCTACTCTGCCCTGGTGAGACTACACTTGGAATACTGTGTCCATTTCTGGGCTCTCCAGTTAAAGAGAGGCAGAGACCTGCAGGAGAGAGTCCGACAGGGGGATAAGAGGATGGCTGAGGAACTTGAACATCTCTCCTATGAAGAAAGGCTGAGAGACCCGGGGCTGTTTAATCTGAAGAAAGAAAGGCTGAAAGGGGATTTTACAAATACCTGTAAGTACCTGAGGGGTGGGTGTCAAGATGAAGGTGCCAGGCTCTTTATGGTGATGCCTATACAAAGAACAAGAGGTACAAGTGAGAACCCTAGAAGTTCCATGTCAGCACAAGGAGACACTTCACTCCAATCTCCTTTCAGGGAATTGTAAAGAACAAAACTGGATTTGTAGGGTGGTGCCAACTCCTCAGATGAGCTCATGGTATTACCAAAGCCTCACGTGGGACACTGGGCAGTCACTTCTCCCCGCTGCCACATCAGTCCCTGTGGTGTGTCCGGATGGCTTCGACTCTGCTCACTCAAGAGGCACACTCTGCCTCTTCCCCAGGCACTAGCTGTGTCAGTGCTGTCAGCACCCCTTGCCTGGAGACCTTGTGAGGAGCTAAAATCACATTGCAAGCTGTGAAATGGAAGATTGAGCCCCACTTCAATGTTGTGTTGTGGTGAGCAGCAGAACTAATGAGGCTCAGCATACTAATGAGGGAGGTATGAGCGTTAAGTGCCAAGCCGCTGGCATTCAGCTTCACCCCTGAAACCTGTCTTGGAGGCTGCTCCTCCTCTTGGGCTGAGCCTTGTGGGAGTCCTCTGCAAACAGCCAGCTCAATGTGGGCAGTGTCAGGGGGGAAAAGCCCAGCCTGATGACTTTCAAGGAAACAGCCCAGAAAATGAGATCTTCTCTATAATTTATAAAAGGCCTTAAGGAAGGAGGAGGGATTGATGTGGAAATGGCTGTTCTTCCTGGGGAGATAGCAAAGATGAAAGAGAGAAGGCAGCAGGTTACTAGAGGGTTAGAAGAGACGTGTTGACAACTCAGGATGTTGTTTGTGGGCGGCTAAAACATTGGTATTTTCATTTTGGAGGACCATGTCTCTAATACTCTCTGTTTGGGTCACTGTCATCTGTTCATTTGAATTGCAAAATATCAATATGACAGAATATCAATGCTAAGGGACAAGATGGCATCCAGAGGCACCTGAACAGGTGTGAGTGGTGGGCCCCTGCAAATGTCATGAGAGAAGAGAGGAGGCTTTGAGAAGACCTTTTAGTAGATTTCCAGTATGTGAAGGAGGCCTACAGGAAGGCTGGGGAGGGACTGTTTACAAGGGCTTGTAATGACAGTAAGAGGAGAAATGGGTTTAAACTGGCAGAGGAGAGATTTAAACTGGATGTTAGGAAGAGGTTCTTTGCAGTGAGGGTGGTGAGACACTGGAACAGGTTGCCCAGGGAGGTTGTGGAGCACAGAATCACCCAACATGATTGAAGATCAAAGATCACATTGGGTGATTCTGTTCTCCACAACCTCCCTGGAGGTGTTCAAGGCCAGGGTGGATGAGTGACCTGTTCTAGTGGGAGGTGTCCCTGCCTATGGCAGGGGGTTGGAACTGGATGATCTTTGAGGTCCCTTCCAACCTAAACCATTCTGTGATTCTGTGAGAAAGCCCAAGTGAAAGTGTTGCACATGGGTGAGGGCAATCCCCAGTATCAACACAGGCTGGGGAACGAAGGGCTGGAGAGCAGCCTATGCAGAAGGACTTGGGGTTGTTGGTGGGTGAAGAGCTGGGTGTGAGCTGGCACCAAGTGCTGCCAACCCAGAGCCAGCCCTGTCCTGGGCTGATCCCCAGCAGTGTGGGCAGCGGGGTCAGGGAGGGGATTCTACCCCTCTGTTCTGCTGTGCTGAGGCCCCACCTGCAGTGCTGGGGGCAGCTCTGGAGTCCTCAGTACAGCAGAGACAGGGACCTGTTGGAGCAGAGGAGGCCACAGCAATACTGGGAGGGCTGCAAGCTCTGCTGTGAGGGGAGAATGCCCTGGACAGAGCACCTGTCCAAAACAATGTAGTGGTTCCTGTGAACTGAAGTCATTCCACACCAGCCCCTGGAACTGCCTAGGTTTGAAATGACAGAGTTCTGAATTACCAGTGATGTAATGACCAGAAACCTAAGTGGTCTCCTGAATATCTGTCCTCTTGATTTGGAGGGAATCCAAGAGATGGTTTTAGTTTAAATGCCCTTAGCTGTAAAACATGCATTAAAAATCTCTAACACACAAATTCTTCTGTAATTGCCTGACAGCTCCACACTGAGCTTTTTATATCCCTGGGATGATGCTGGTTTAGGGTCTACACAAGAGTTGTGAGGAGTGGCTGAGGGAACTGGAGTTGTTCAGTCTGGAGAAAGAGGCTGAGGGGAGACATTCTGGGTCTATACAACTCCCTGAAAGGAGGTTGAAGCCAGATAGGGATTGGTCTCTTCTTACAAATATCAAGAAATAGGACAAGAGAAAACAGCTTCAAGTTGCATCAGAGGAGGTTTAGGTTGANTAGGACTCGGTTGCTGTCTGGGCTGCATGTGCACACTGCAGGCTCATGTTGAGCTTTTCATCAACCCAGACTCAAGGGGTTGCTATCCCTCAAGGGGTTTCAAAGCTGTGTGGATGTGATGCTGAGGTTTAGTGGTGACCTGGCAGTGCTGGGTTAACACTTAGACTCGATCTACCTTTCTAACCTAAGCAGTTCTATCATCCCATGATTCATTTCCGCCAAGAATATGATGCCTGACCAGACAGTGCAGAGCTGGAAGCAGCTCATTGACAGAGGATGTTGGTGGGGAACCCCCAGAGTTTTAAGAGCCTGATAGAGAATTACAGCACAGAGAGGCTGTTGGTCACCAAGTTGCCAATCTAAAAGCCCCAGGAGCACAATCCACTACAATTCCAGCAGCTTTCCTGGGCCAGGAAGCCCGGGTTGCTGCCTGTGGTGTTTTAACACACAATGTTATCTGTGCTTTTGTTACTGGGCTTTTGTGTGCTGCAGGCAGGGTGGGGTTGAGCCTGGTGGCCGTGGTCAGCTTGCTCCTGTGCTTAATTTAGACTCTGAGTGCTGTCCTTCAGGAGAGAGTGAGGAACAAGAATTGTTCATGCTGTTACCTCTGTGCTATGGGGAGGAGGCTACAGCACAGCTCAGGTCACCCAAGATAGCCCAAGCTGTGGGTTTTCCTCCCAAAAATGCTCATTCACCCAGGCTTTGGCCTTTGCTCTTGCTTGCAGATTCACAGATTGCATTAGGTTGGAAGGGACCCTCAAAGCTCATCTTGTCCAACACCCCTGCAGTCAGCAGGGACATAGAATCATAGAATCATGGAATGGTTTAGGTTGGAAGGGACCTCAAAGCTCATCTTGTTCAAAACCCCTGCAGTCAGCAGGGACATAGAATCATAGAATCATGGAATGGTTTAGGTTGGAAGGGACCTCAAAGCTCATCTTGTTCAAAACCCCTGCAGTCAGCAGGGACATAGAATCATAGAATCATGGAATGGTTTAGGTTGGAAGGGACCTCAAAGCTCATCCAGTTCCAACCCCCTGCCACAGGCAGGGACATCTCCCATTAGAACAGGTTGCTCAGAGAAGGTCATCTCTGCCACAGTGACTTTAGTTACCCAAAGGGTACCACTCTGAAGGGTGTTGTAGAAATGCAGTGGAGGCCGGAGTAGAGTCTTGGGGTGGGAAGGCTCTACAGAGGGATCTGCATTGATGGGTTGAATCAATGGGTCAAAGCCAATGGGATGAGGTTCAGTAAGTCCAAGAACCAGCTCCTGCACTTGGGTCACAACAACCCCATGAAGGCTCCACGCTTTCCAGGTGGCTGGAAAGTGCCCAGTGGAGAAGCACCTACGGGTGTGGGTCTACAGCTGGCTGAACGTGAGCCAGTGTGTGCCCAGGTGGCCAAGAAGGCAAACAGCATCCTGGCCTGGCTCACCAATTCTGTGACCAGTAGAAAAAAGAAGGTGAGGAGATTTCCTGCTATCTCCAGGACCAGATATCTGCTGCTGTTGGTGGGTCAGTGCTGATCAGTATCTGAAGGACAGATGTTGAGAGGATGAGACCAAACTCTTTTCAGTGGTGCCCAGCAACAGGACAAGTAGCACTGGACACAGACTGGAACCCCGAAGGAGAAACTGTGTTGTGAGGGTGCTGGAGCCCTAGAACAGGCTGCCCAGAGAGGTTGTGGAGTCTCCTTTGGAGAGATTCCAACCCCACCTGGACATTGTGATCCTGGGCAAGCTGCTGTGAGTGCCACTGCTTTAGCAGGGGGGTGGACTGGATGATCTTCAGAGGTCTCTATCCTGTGACCTCATGGAGCTGTTCTGCTGTAGCCTTTATCAGAGGGGAAATTAACATGGTGGAGCTTCCTGGTGGGCTGAAATATATCTTTCTGTACCCATTCAAAGTTAAACAAGATAGGAACTGGCAGTTGGCTTTTGCAGACACAGGAACATCACAGCCATCTTCAGCTAGCAACAGAGGAAACAAACAGAACCATTTTGCTGAGAATCAAATCTCTGCTTTGTACCCTCTGCTTGGCTCCCAAATCAAAAGCTGATTTGCTGAAGACCATTTGCTTTTGCTGCAGCCACCCCTAGGAGACTGAGCTCAGGAAGCAGCAGAGGCTTGGCTTAATTTTATTAGATTAAAAAAATGAAAACAAACCCAAAAAAACCAAAACCCAACCCTTCTGCAAGTGCTCTTCATGCTGCACTTCCTCAGCTGAGGGCTTCAGGTCTTCCACAGAACACAGCCACATCCCAAGGGGCCGCAGCCATCCTGGGGTGGTGGATTGAATGACTTCAGTCTCTTTTTTTGGGTCTGCTCTGTGACTGTAGCTTTCATTTATTGCCTCCTCTGTAAACCACAGATATGTTTGTTATTTGCAGAAAGGGCTTTATTTGGGTTGTGAAGTTGTTCTTTCTCTTGGCCTTGCTGTTTGTTGCAGTGGAATAATCCTTTCATGAGGCTAGTGGAGAGAGCTGGGTTGAAAGAGTGTTTACAGGACATGTGATGGGTAACTGTGGTGCAAGCCCAAGGAAAGAGAAGAATGAAGGTTTTACACCTTCACTTAGACTGCTTAGGGTAGCATTCAGAGACTCATTCAGAAAATGACAGAATGGTTTGGGTTGGAAGGGACCCTAAAGATCATCTAGTTCCAACCCCCTCTGCCATGGGCAAGGACACCTCCCATTAGATCAGGTTGCTCACAGCCTCACCAGACTGGTCTTAAACACTTCACCAGGGATGAGGTATCCACCAGTTTTCTAGACAACTGGCCTTGAGTAACCTGTGCTAGTGGGAGGTGTCCCTGCCTATGGCAGGGGGTTGGAACTAGATGATCATTGAGGTCCCTTCCAACCTTACCATTCTATGATTCTATGACAACCTATTCCAGTGCCTCATCATCCTTGTAGCAGAGGATCCTCTTCCTAATGTCCTATCTAAACCTACTGTGCTGTAGGCCAGGATGCTGAAGGCATCTGCACTAGTCTGCATCAGCACTAGTGTGGCCAGCAGGACCAGGGAAGTGATTATGCCCCTGTACTCAGCACTGATGAGGCCACACTTCAAATACTGGGTTCATTTTTGAGCCACTCACCACAAGAAGGACATTGAGGGGCTGGAGCATGTCCAGAAGAGGGCAGTCAGATTGGTGAAGAGCCTGTTGAGGAACAAGCTGAGGCAACTGGAGTTGTTTAGTCTTCAGAAGAGGAGGCTGAGGGGAGGCCTCACTGCCCTCTATAAGTCCCTGAGAGGAGGTTGGAGCCAGGTGGGACTTGGTCTCTTCAAACTTGCAACAAGTGATAGGACAAGAGGAAATGGCCTCAAGTTGTGTCAGGGAAAGTTTCACGTTGGAGATTAGGAGAAATTTCTTCCCAGAAAGGGTTCTCAGGCACTGGAGGCTGCCCAGGGAGGTCTTGGAGTCCCCATCCCAGAAGGCATTTAAAAGACACATGGATATGGTGCTGAGGGACAGGGCTTAGTGGCAGTGGCTTAGCAGCAGTGGTGAGGTTGTGAGCTCTAGCTGAGTGGTTGGACTTGATGATCTCAAAGCTCTCTTCCAACCCTGACAGTTGTATGATTGTGTGATTCTGTTCTAAGATGATGGCCACCATATGCAGGTACCTCAAGTGAGCAAGCAGCCTGCTTGTTTGTCACTTAAAAATTTACACTGGCATTTTCCTGCATGTTTCATCCTCTCTGTTCTACTTATTTAAATCTGATAGATTCAGTTTTCATTTTCAGAGTGGGGAGGAACTTGTGGTCCAAACCTAGTGACTGGTGGTCAAATACTTTAGACAGATTTAGCAAGTGGACTTGGCTGCTGGTTTGTAAATGGTCAATCTCAGAGCAGACAGCTGCATGTTACCTCAGTTGTTGCTTTATGAGGTTTGTGAAAGGTCACTCAATGCCCAGAGAAGATGCAGTGGCTTAACCAAAAAGCTTTGCTCTCCTCTGCACAGAGAGGAAGCCTAACACCAGAGAAACCTCTTCTGTGGAGAGAAGCCTAACACCATGGTGGTGGCTGTTGGATTTAATCTTAGAGGTCTTTTCAAAGCAAAGCAATTCTATGATTCTATGAGGGGTTGTGGCACTTTGCCACCATCCTTGCTGGTGACATAAGAAAGTTTCTTTGCCCACTGCTGCTGTTTGAAGTTGAGAATGAAAGGCAGTACCTTAAAAAAAACCAGAAAGTTCTGAAGGTGGTGCTTGCAGGTAGCTCTCTTTGTTGTCACTGGTGATATTCTATCTCTCCAAGCTGTCTGTGCTCCTGATGCCCTTCTCCTCCTCTGAAGTCTAGAGCCTTTTGTGCAGCATTTAGTGACAGTGCAGTTCGGGCTTCCAGTTGTTATCAGAGCAACATCAAATGCTTTGGGCTGGAAGGGATCTTTAAAGGTCATCTAGTCCAAAGGGATCTTTGAAAAATGATCAGGTTTTGCATCAGTCAAGAGATTCATGCAGCAATGTGGTGTCATTGCTGGAAAAATTCCTGGAGACCTCAGAGATAATGGGAAGAGGGAGCTGAACAGCAGAGGGGTGGATCTGAAAGCAGTAATCAGAGTCATGACATGGGTTGGGTTGGGAGAGATCATAAATATCACTGAGTTCCAGCCCCCTGCAGTGAACAGGGACATCTTCCACTAGAACAGGCTGCTCCAATCCCTGTCCAGCCTGGCATTGCTTTGGATGCTAGAGAAAATTGTATGGGCAGAGGTGGTGGCAGAGCCCTGCACCTGCAGCAGGAAGGTTCTGATACCTTTTGCCAAGTATTTTGAGGGCAAATTGAGATCATGGGGGAGGTGAAATGATACAGCTCTCAAAATGCCTGCAGGTTCCCTTTCCAGGGATGAGACTGAACTTCTGGGCTTTGTGGAGCAGCTGTGGGGGAGTTACAGAATCGTAGAATGGGCTGGGCTGGAAGAGACCTCCAAAGCTCATCCAGTCCAACTCCCTCTGCAGTCAGCAGGGACATTCTTAACTAGATCAGGTTACCCAGAGCCCTGTCAAGCCTCACCTTGAATACTTCCAGAGATGAGGCCTCAGCTACCTCCCTGGGCAATCTGTTTTAGTGTTCCAGCAACCTCATGGTGCACAACGTGTTCCTAACATCCAATCTAAATCTCTTCTTCTGTATTTTGAAGCCATTGTCCCTCACCTTATCACTACAATCCATTGTAAACAGTCTCCATCCTTCTTGTAGGCCCTCTTTAGGTACTGGAAGGTCATTATTAGGTCAGGTTATTAGGAAGATTATTAGCAGCTGAAAAATCCTCACAAATTGGTTAAAAAAAAAAACCAACAAAAAACTAAACCTTCAGTGCTTAAAATAGTTGTGCAGGCAGAAGAGGGAGAGATGGCAGCACTGGGAGGAGCTTTGATACCCAGTGATGAAAAGCTGTTTCCTGAGGCTGGCAGGATGGATCCTGCAGGCTGGAGTAGCACAGGGTCGCTGCTTTTCCTCTTGCTCACTGCATTCCCCTGTCACCAGCCCATGTTTGTTACTTCATTGGGGTTAGAACTGCCTCATCGGTGCATGGGACGGGGAAGGAAATGCCTCAGGCTTTCTTTGCAGGATCATCTGAAGAGCTGCAGCTCAGAGGCTGGCTGAAGAGCTCTCTCACCTGAAGTACTGTATCCAGTTCTGGGCATCCCACCTCAAGAAGGAAAGGGAACTACTGGAGAGAGTCCAGCACTGGGTCATTAAGATGCTGAGGGCACTGGAACATCTCTCGACGAGGAAAGGCTGAGCTGGGGCTAGTTGGCTTGGAGAAGAGGAGGCTGAGGGGGGATCTTATCAATATTTCCAAATATCTAAAGGCTGGGTAACAGGAAGATGGGGCCAGACTCTTCTCGGTGGTCCCCAGTGACAGGACAAGAGGCAATGGATACAAACTTGAACATAGGAAGTTCCATCTAAACAGGGAAGGAACTTCTTTACTATGAGGGTGGCAGAGCACGGGAGCAGGCTGCCCAGAGAGGTGGTGGTGAAGTCTCTGTCTCTGGAGCCTTTCAAGGCCTGCCTGGATGTGTTTGACCTGCCCTAGGTGATCATGCTCTGGCAGGGGGCGTTGAACTCAGTGGTCTCTCATGAGATTCAACAAGGCCAAGTGTAAGGTCCTGCACCTGGGTAGGCACAATCCCAAGCACAAATACAGGCTGGGTGGTGAATGGCTGGAGAGCAGCCCTGAGGAAAAGGACCTTGGAGTCTGGGTTGATGAAAAGCTCAACATGAGCCTGCAGTGTGCACATGCAGCCCAGACAGCCAACCGAGTCCTAGGCTGCATCAAGAGAAGCGTGGCCAGCAGGGCAAGGGAGGGGATTCTGCCCCTTTACTCTGCTCTCGTCAGACCCCACCTGGAGTACTGTGTGCAGTTCTGGAACCCTCAGCACAGGAAGGACATGGAAGTGTTGGAGCGGGTCCAGAGGAGGGCCACAAAGATGATCAGAGGGCTGGAGCAGCTCTCCTATGAGGACAGGCTGAGAGAGTTGGGGCTCTGCAGCCTGGAGAAGAGAAGGCTTCGAGGGGACCTGATAGTAGCCTTCCGGTATCTGAAGGGGGCCTACAGGAAGGCTGGGGAAGGATTATTTACAAGGTCCTGCAACGACAGGACAAGGGGCAATGGGTTTAAACTGGCAGAGGGGAGATTTAGACTGGATGTTAGGAGGAAGTTCTTTCCAGTGAGGGTGGTGAGGCACTGGAACAGGTTGCCCAGGGAGGTTGTGGATGCTCCCTCCCTGGAGGTGTTCAAGGCCAGACTGGAGGAGGCCTTGAGTGAGCTGTACTAGTGGGAGGTGTCCCTGCCTATGGCAGGGGGTTGGAACTAGATGATCCTTTAGGTCCCTTCCAACCTTACCATTCTATGATTCTATGATTCTATCTCCAGAAGTCCCTTCCAGCCCCTACTGTTCATGGATTCTGTGGTCTTAGCAGACAGGGGAGAACTGAGATGCTTCAGAGGAAGCTGTCGCAGGTACCGTTGGGTGCGTTCGGGGTGCGGCAGAGGAAGATTGCAGCCCTGCCAGTTTGGTCTGTAACGTAACACACCATGGCAGAGGGCCTGCTGCCACCTTGTTTTCTTAACCTGTTTGGTTTCCATGTTAAGCTGGTAGGTTCTTGGTGGTTTCTGGGCACTCCCAAGCCCTAGCTGCCTGGGGGGAGTTGAAGGTAGCTGGGTTTTGTTTGCACTGCTGCCTCCAGAGCCCTGCTTCCCTTCGCACAGTTACAATCAGGCAGGAAATGGGTTTGTTGTGCATGGAGCCAGCCTGGTTTTCTCGACAGCAAAAACTCCCTCCTGACTCTCTCCCTGGGAAGGTCTCCAGCTCTGCTCACCCCCACACTTCTCCATACAGTTCCCCTGGAGCGATATCAAGCTAAAGCTTTCCATCACCTGGCCTCACCTGTCTCTGCTCCGTGCTCTGGGTTGTTTTGCTACCTTAGACCTCTCCTAAACAAGTCAGGCTGTCCTCTGCTTCTTTCCATATCACTGTACAAAACGTGGCTGTGGCACACCCACTGCCTTCCTCTGAGGCTTTACCCTGGGCCGGACTCTGGNTTTTTTCTCCTTTTTTCTCCTGTTTTCCCCTCTTTTTTTCTTATATCTTTTTTTTTTTCCTTTCTTTTTCTCCTTTTTGTCTTTTTTCTCTCTTTTTTCTTCTCTGATTTGGTTTGGGGTTTTGGTTTGGTTTGG
>VWZE01009719.1:246097-281588 GCA_013396675.1 Eubucco bourcierii | reverse complement strand
GGAGGTTGTGGCTGCTCCCTCCCTGGAGGTGTTCAAGGCCAGGTTGGAGGAGGCCTCGAGTGACCTGTACTAGTGGGAGGTGTCCCTGCCTATGGCAGGGGGTTGGAACTAGATGATCCTTGAGGTCCCTTCCAACCTTCCCATTCTATGATTCTATGATTCTATGACCTGCCATAGTTCAGGGCTGGTGGCACTCTGATGACATTTCATGGGAGAAAGGCAGAACTGGGCTCTGAAGTGAGAACAGTGTGCTTTGCTAGATCATTTTTGGATGTTTAATGTCCCTTCCAACTCAAGCCATTCTGATTCCATGGTACACATGTCATTTTCATTGAGTGCCACGCTTGGTCAAAATCACCCAGGACCTTGCATCAGTAGGTGCCACCACTGGGTGAGTGTCAAGGCAGTGTTGTCAACAGGGACCAGGCTTGTATTCTTCTCCATTGCCAGTGAATTTCTCAACCCTTCCAGAGCAATGTTCCAGTTTAGACCTACATACCTGGAATTATCCCCCAAGCTGTGTTGTGCAATTGGGCTCGTGATTCCACAGGGGTTCTGTGCAAGCAGGAGAGGATTTTGGGTGTTGTGTTGGAAAATCAAAGCCCTCTTTGGGGGAATTTGTGGTCTGACTATCCAGTTGGACAAGCTCAGCTTTCCCTACAATTAAAATAGACTCTAGAAGAATGCTAACTGTGCCAGTCTCCATCAGTATACTTTAACTCTTTAGGAGAGGCTTTCCGTGACCATCCTGTTTAAGTGGTACCACAGATCCACAGATCTGTTGAGGCTGGAAAAAACCTATGAGTTCATCAAGTCCAGCAGCTTGCCTCGAGCTCACAAGCCCACAGCCTTGAAGGAAGAGAACAGCTCTGCAAGTGTGTGCTTCAACTTCTTAGTCCTGTAGAAAGTTTTGTGGCTGCAGAGTGTCATTTGAGGTAATCCAGAATATTTCTTCCCAAGGCAAGAAGATCCTTTTCTCCCCACTTGTTTTCTCAGAGCTTCCCCATACTGAGCTCCCTCTGAGCACAGATTTTACCCTCATTTAGCCCAGAAGTTCCTCTACATCTTTGAGGCATCTGTAATGTCTTGGCACATGTGTTCTGTTGTTCTGCTCTCAGTGTCTGGGAGTCTTCTGTAGAGTCAGAGAATCACAGAATCATTTCAGTTGCAAAGCCCCTTTAAGATCCAGTCCAACCATTCTCTAACTCTACCAGGGCTGTTGCTAAACCATGTCCCTCAGCATCACAGCTCTGCCTCTTTGAAACACCTCCAGGGATGGGCATTCAACCTCCTCCCTAGGCAGCCCATTCCAGTGTCTGAGAACCCTTCTACTGAAGCAAATTCTTCTAATATCCAACCTAAATCTTCTCTATTGCAACTTGAGGCCATTTCCTCTTCTTCTGTTACTTGTTACCTGGGAGAAGAAGCCAACCCTCAGCTGGCTCCTTTCAGGGAGCTGAAGAGAGCAGTGAGGTTTCTCCTTAGCCCCCTCTTCTCCAGACTAACCAACCCCAGTTCCCTCAGCTGCCCCTCACCAGCCCTGTTCTCCAGACCCCTCATCAGCTTTGTTTTCCTTCTCTCGACCTACTCCAGCACCTCAACGTCCTTCTTGGAATGAAAGTCCCAAAACTGAACCCAGTACCCAAGGTGTGGCCTCAGCAGTGCCAAGTACAGGGGAACAATCACTTCCCTGGTCCTGCTGGTCACAGTGTTCCTGATCCAAGGTGAGAACTTCACTGCCCAGTTATTTGTTTTAAATTTAGGTGAATCATACCCACCAGATGATGGCAGCGAAGGCAGGAACAGGACACTGGTGTGGGGAGGCAGTCCTGCTTGGAGGCTTGCTTCTACCTGGGTGCAGGTCCTTAAAATGTATGGTTTCAATAAAAACCCAAACCCACTTAAAGCAGAATCATCTGGTTCTAAACAAAGAAGGACTTCAGAGAACCAGGAGCCTTATTTTACTGCTGGAGCAGGGTCTCCCCTTGTGAAACACAAGAGAAACCCCTGAAGAAAGCCCAACCCTCTTGCACGGAGCCTTCTGGAGCCTGCAGGAGATGACCATGATAAAGTGAAACCTGACAGCTGCATGCAACATCTGGCACCACTGCTCAAAGATTTTCCTTCCATGAGGAGGTCTCATCCGTGACTTTTGGCTCCACTTCCCATCCCTGATATGTGCAAAGGTTACAAAATTCCCATGGCAGGAATCCCCACACAGGGATTCTGCTACCAGCATCAAGAGTCCCACAGGTTTTGTCCTGCCATCTGCTGTATCCCTAGGGAAACACCAAAACCTCTTCCAGAAAACCAGCTGGAGCCTGGGTCTTTGACTCTTTGGAGGAATTAGGGTGGTGTGGACCAGGATTCATAGACTCATAGAAGCATTTTGGTTGGAAGAAACCTTTAAGATATTGAAGGAGATGGATCCTGCAAGGCTGCATCTCCAGAAATTTACTCTGTCTCCCCTTTACAATTCCATAAGCCCTGCACGAGGTGCTGGATGCTTTCAAACAGGCTGCATATAAATACTTGTGCCATAATTCTCCAAGTTCTTGGGTCTGTTGAGTCCCCATGGACTCTCTGGTGTTTGGAGTTGGGGGTCAAAGCTCTGAATGGCACCCAGAGAACTGACATTATTCTTTGGTGCAACGGGCTGAGCATCCACAACAGTCCTGGGGTAGCAGTGTGAGGAGGGTCAGTCCCTTGCCTTTTTAGGGTTCCTGCTGAGGCAGCCTCTGTCAGATGTGGGAGGTGTTGTCTCAGGCCATTCGTGGATAAATATAAGCCTCAAAAACCTACTGAGGTTATTATGTTCTGTGTAGAAGTGAGTTGATGTAGTTGCAAACTTTGATGGTAAGGATCAGAGCCTGATAGTCAAGCTGGAGGTGAAACTCTTCCATGGAGCACTGAAGTGGGACAGTGCTGGTGGCAGAAGTCCAAAGCCTTTCTCCTTTGGTCTCTGCTGCTGTGGACTAATTTCTTTCCCCCACATTCACCTTTTGCTTTTGCTAAAAGCCTCCTTCTGCAGTGGCATGGTCTGCTCAGGGTTGGGTTGATGTTGAACTGGAGAGTCCTGAGCAGTGCTAAGGAAAGATCTTGTGATGCAGGCAGTGGGTGTGTGAAAGGGGCCAGGGCTGGGGTTAACCCCGAGGTGCTGGAGAATCTAAGTGTTAGTGGCAGCCAGAAAGAGCTGTTGGTTTGTGAGCAGCACAGAATCATGGCATGGGTTGGGTTGGAAGGGACCTTTAAAGCTCATCTAGTCCAAACCCTCTGTAGTCATTAGGGCACATCTTCATCTAGTTCAGGTTGCTCAGAACCCCAGACAACCTGACCTGGAATTTTTCTAGGGATGGGGCTTCTGCATGACTTGCTGCAGCTCTGAACTTGCAAGCCAGGAGAGAAGAGCACAATCTCCTGGGGACAGCAATGCTGTTTCTCTCCAGAGCTCAGGAATCCATCTGTGTGGAGCAATGAAGAATATCCTCTCACTGTCTGATGCTATAACAAGGTTCAGAAATGTGTTTGGAGCTTAGTTCTTGGGGTGCTTTCCTGTGAGTGCTTGGTGTCTCTGCTCTGGTGCCACTGTGGTGAGTGGCAGCATGGCACATGGATGGGTTGTGGATTAGAGGTAGCTCACATAGGGAATCACAGACTGGTTTGGGTTGGAAGGGACCTTTAAAGGTCATCCAGTCCAAACCCCCTGCAGTCAGTGAGGACATCTGCAACTAGAGCAGGTTGCTGAGAGCCCCAACCAACCTGACCTGGAATGGTTCCAGGGATGGAACTTAATATCCCACACCCCTGTGGTCAGGCAGAAGTTCCTGAGTTCAAGGTCTGGCAAGCCAACAGCACAATGAGGCTCTGGGATTTTTCCCCAACCCTTTGGGGAAGCACACATAGCAGCTTGGTGCATTTCTGCAGTTCCAAGGTACAGGACATGGCCAAGCCTTCTGCAGCTGTATCCTGACAGCCCTGCTCAGTGAGTGCTGCAGGTTAGCACAGCGTCCTGAACATGGAGCCAGCCACAAGCCAGTGGCAGAGATTGTCCTTGAGGCAGCACATGAGGTTCTGCAACCCCATCTGCCCTGTGGCAGCTTGTGTCCCCATTGTGCTGCTACAATCTCATGTCCCCATGTCACTTCCCAGATGCTCCCAGCAAAGCCAGGCTGTGCAGGGGATGACCAAGTCACAAGGATGGGTTTCTTCCCCTCCATCAGTGTTTATTCATGGAGGAAGTTGACAGGAAGAGGAACAAAAAGGTTGCAAATATTTGGCTGGATTAGAACAGAGACCCCAGTGACAGAAGAAACTGGAGTGACTCCTCTCAGTGGTGTCCAGTGGCAGCAGAAGGGGCAGTGGAAACAAACTGGAGCACAGAGGATTCCATGTAAATATAAGGAAAAAGTTCTTCCTTTGAAGATGGCAGAGCCCTGGAGCAAGCTGCCCAGAGAGGCTGTGGAGTCTCCTCCTCTGGAGAGATTCCAAATCTGCCTGGAGGTGATCCTGTGTGGTTTAGGCGATCCTGCTCTAGCAGAGGGGTTGGACTCAGTCTCCAGAGGTCCCTTCCAACCCCCACCATTCTGGGATTCTGTGACTGGGCAGCACATTGCCCTGAGCACAATGTCTTCAGCAGCTCTGGTGTCCCAGAGCCCAAGCTCATGAGGACTGTTTTGCCTTCCCAAGGTGTGTTCAGATAGAGCCACAGCTTGTTTACCTTCCCTCTTATATCCATATCGGCCCATGTGCCAATATTTGACTATCAAATCATGGCTGATGAATGCCTCTCACACACAGTTGTTCATCCACTCACTTCCCATGACGTGGCTCTTGAGATTGGTGGCCACCTCTGCATTCCTGGGCTTCTTTTTTTTAACCCAGCTATGTCACTTCAGTTTATGAGGACTGCCTCTACTCAAACAGCTTTGCCTTGTCTCTTTGTGCTTGCAGCCCAGAGCCAGCCCTGCCCTGGGCTGATCTCCAGCAACGTGGGCAGCAAGGGCAGGGAGGGAATTCTGCCCCTCTACTGAGCTCTGCTGAGACCTCACCTGCAGTGCTGGAGCTGGCTCTGGAGTGCTCAGCACAGACATGGACTTACTGGGGTGTGACCAGAGGAGGCCACAGCAATGCTGGGAGGGCTGGAAGGGCTCTGCTGTGAGGCCAGCCTGTGATAGTTGGTGTTGTTGAACCTGGAGTCCCAGGCAATGTGGCTGGTGACTCATTTAATAAATCCAAGGAATTTCTTCCGCTGAGGGTAGTGAGACCCTGGTCCAGGTTGCCCAGAGAGGTGATAGAGGCCCTTCAGGATTTAACGGGGCCTACAGGAAAGATGGGAACAGGTTTTTTAGCAGGGGTTTAGTTGGTGGTGTTGAACCTGGAGAAGGGAAGGCTCCAGGGAGACCTTCTGGTGGCCTTTCAGTCCATCAGAACACTGAGGACAGACTTTTTATCAGGGCCTGTTGTGGCAGGACAAAGGGTGGTGGTTTGAAACTGCAAGAGGGAGATGTAGACTAGACAGAAGGAAGAGATTCTCTCCAGTGAGAGTGGTGAGACCCTGGCCCAGGTTGCCCAGAGAGGTGGGAGATGTCCCATGGCTGGAACGATTCTGGGTCAGGTTGTTTGGAGCTGTGAGCAATCTGCTCTAGTTGCAGATGTCCCTGCTGAGTGCAGGGGGCTGGACTAGATGTCTTTCAAAGGTCCCTTCCAACCCAAGCCAATCGAGGATTCTATGATGGAGGTTAGAAAAGACCTTTGAGGTCATGGGGTCCAACCATGGCATTCACTGCCTTGATTAGAGGCAGAGAAGAACTTTCCCTGCTGGAAGCTGCTGCCCTGTTGAGCTGTCAGAATGCAGCCAGACGTTTGCTTTGCTCCTATTTGCTGCATTAGCCTTTACTGGGATGTAAGCAGAACCATCACTAGGCACAGTGGGCAGAGCTGCTGGCATTTGCTGCTGGCACACCTGAACACTGGCACTGCCAGGACAGTCAACAGGCAGGTAGAGCAAATAGGGTGGATTTTTTCAATTCTTTTCTGTAGGAGAGGAGAGGAGAGGAGATAAGGGCTGGCTGCTGTCCCACCTCCAAGAGAAGAGCTGTGTGCCAGCTCTGACTTGCAGACATTGCCCTGGTGAGGCCATTCAGTGCCCAGTGCCCTTTGCTGAGTGCCGGCAGTGGCTGCTGCAGTTTCAACTTGTGCCTGCTTGAGCTCCTGTCAGGAGCAGGTAAAGTTGTGATGGAAGCAGCCACCTGGTCTTGTGCTTCAAGGGGACACGAACCAGTAAAAAAGAACCTGATTGAACTTGAGTGTTAAATGGTTTTGCATTCCCTTCTTAGCAGCTGGAGCTGTTCAAACTGAGAATGCAGCCAGCTCCTGATTTGTATCTTCTGTTTTATACAATCACAGAATCCTTTTGGTAGCTTTGAGATCATAGAGTCCAATCATTCCCTAAGCCTACCAAGGCTGGTGCTAAACTGTGTCCCTCAGCATCACATCTCTTCCTCTCTGAAACACTTCCAGGGATGGGGATTCAACCACCTGCCTGGGGAGGCCTGTTCCAGTCTTAGAGAACCCTGCCAGTCAAGAAGTTTCTTCCCATGTGGTACAGCTTGAGGCCATTTTGAACTGGTTTGGTATGGGGAAGTATTGAGACAAAATCTTTTCACGTAGCTCTGGATTAGTTACAATCCAAAACTGTTCTGCTGGTGACAGGATTCAACTGACTGTCACCAAAGGGTAGAGGGAAAACCTTTTAAAGCTGCTGCTGTGACAAAGTATTCAGAGTTTGGAGGGGCCTGGGGATTACTGGGTAGTAAGTCCTTGCCAGGATCCAGATTGCTTCTTAGAGGGAGAGATGAATTTGCTTTCACTGCTAAAGTACTTGCGGGGGTTCTGCCTAAAGATAGTGGGGGAAAAGCACCTCCCAGCCACTTGTACCTGAGGGTAACTGCAGAATCAAAGAATTATAGAATGGTCTGGGTTGGAATGGACATTTAATGGTCATTTTGTTCGACCCCCTGCAATGAGTAACTTGCTGAGGGTGGGCTTGATCAACACTGTTTAGGTCAGTGATACAAATGTGACTCATCCACTGAACTGTCCACGCATCAAATCCATATCTGTCCAGTTTAGAGAGAAGGATGTTGTGGGGACCATGTCAAAGGCTCTTCCCTTGTCACTCCATCAGAGAAGGCCACTAGACTGGTCAGGCAGGATTTGCCCTTGGTGTAGCCATGCCAGCTGTCTCAAGTCACCTCCCTGTCCTCCACCTGCCTTAGCAGAGCTTCTAGGCAGATGTACTCATGATCTTCTCAGCCATACTGGCTATCTCAAATTACCTCCCTGACCTCCACCTGCCTTAGCAGAACTTCTAGCAGGATCTGGTCCATGATCTTCCCAGGCACAGAGGTGAGGCTGACAGGTCAGTAGCTTCCAGGGTCCTCCTCCCTATCCTTTTCCAAAGAAAGGAGAGTCATTTTGGGAGGGTAGCCTTAGAGCTTAGAGGACAGGTGACACTTCAGGTGGAGCAGATGCCAGCAGGTCTCTTTGCCCCTTTTCCTCTGTGCTTAGGGCTTTGGGATGCGGTGCAGCAGGATGCTGGCGGATCCCCAGCCTGTTCAGCTGCAGCAACAGCTCACTCCTGGTGCTCTCCCAGAGGACTGTGGCAGCTTACAAACATGCTCAGCACCATCACACTGCCCCAATTAGCATAACGACGCTGCCTGATGTATGCACAAATTGCCCTAATTATGTGTGTCAGTACCTGGGATTACACCGAGCACGGTGGGAACAGGCTCTGCTCTCTACCCATCCGGTGAAGTGTGGAGCCAGGTCCACCTCAGCGTGTGTGGAAGGGCCAGAGGCTGTTCTCTGTGCCACCAGAACAAGGAGCTTTGAGTTGTTCTGCCCCCACAGCTCCAGCAGCTTGAAGGGGTGCAGGGGGAGGGATGTGGAGGAGCCTGGTGTGGATTACAGGCAGCTTTGTCTTCCAGGTGGGTTACATGGGTGGTGGATTTGGTGCTGTCTGGCCAGCTAGGGCCTGCTTACTTTTATTTCAGTTATTCTAGTAAGAGATGGAGGAATCCTACCCCCATAGGCCACTTTCACCAGCCCCAGATCTTGAATATTTCTGTGTGTAACGTTTGATACCATTAATGCTGTTGATTAACAAACCTGCTGATGTTGTCTGAAGTTCCACCTAGCACTGCTGGTCCCAAAGCATTTTCTCAGCAGGGTTCTTCCAAAGGAGACGGCAGAGGCTCCAGAGGGCTGGAGCACCTCTCCTACAAGGACAGACTGAGGGAGTTGGGGCTGTTCAGCCTGGAGAAGAAAAGGCTCCAGAGAGACCTTAGACCTTCTAGTGCCTGAAGGGAGCTGCAGGAGAACTGGGGAGAGACTTTTTACAAGGGCTTGTAGTGACAGGATGAGGGACAATGGCTGGGAGCTGGAAGAGGGGAGATTGAGACTGCAGATGAGGAAGAAATTCTTTAGAGTGAGACTCGTGAAACACTGGAACAGGTTGCCCAGAGAGGTTGTGGATGCCTCATCCTTGGAAGCATTTAAGACCGGGCTGAATGGGACTTTGAGCAACCACTTCTAGTGAGGGATGTCCCTGCCCATGGCAGAGAGGTTGGAACTAGATGATCTTTAAGGTCCCTTCCCAAACCATTCTGTGATACCTTCATTTGTGACCTTGTGTTCCTTGCTTTATGAGAGAAGTGATGCTGTGCCTGTTCCATGGAGGTCAGGACGACCCAGCTGTAGAGAGTGAAGCTCCTTCTGAGAACCCACTGAGCCTTCCTTCCTGTTGGTGTGTTCCATCAGCCTGCTCTGGGTGCTGTAATCCAAACAGAAACAGCAATCCCAGACAGGACCCTGCTGTCCCTGAGGCTGGTGGGTCCTGCCCTGGCTGACGGCAGGCAGCTGGCTGCAGCAGAGCCGCAGGATGCCACATTTCCAGAGGATTATCTGGCGAGTGGATTACAGCATGGTCAGGGCCTGGCAGTGGGGCACAGCTTATGAGGAGCAGCTGGGGGAGCTGAGGGTGTTCAGTCTGGAGAAGAGGAGGCTGAGGGGAGACCTCATTGTCCTCTACAACTCCTTGAATGGAGGTTGGAGCGAGGAGGGGACCAGGCTCTTCTCCTTGATGGCAAGCGACAGGACTGCAGGAAATGGTTTCAGACTGTGCCAGGGAAGGTTCAGGCTGGATGTTAGGAAATGCTTCTTCATTTAAAGGATTCTCAAACATTGAAGTGGTCTGCCCAGGGCAGTGGGGGAGTCACTATCCCTGGGGATGTTCAAGGGGTGTGTGGACCTGGTGCTTAAGGACATGGTTTAGTGCTGCCCCTTCAGCGCCGGGTTGAGGTTTGGACTGGATTGAGCTTGGAGGTCTCTTCCAACCAGGTATCTTAATGTGGTACTAGGGAGAAGAGACCAACTCCAGCTCCCTGAGATGCTCCTTGTAGGTCATGTGCTCCGGGCCTTTCATAAGCCTTGTTGCCCTTCTCTGGACGTACTCCAGCATGCTTCAGGTGATAGAACAAGAGGAAATGGACTGAAATTGTGCCAGGGGAGGTTTGGGTTGGAGATTAAGAAAAATTTCTTTTGCTGCAAGAGTAGTCAGGGATTGGAACAGTCTGCTCAGAGAGGTGATGGAGTCACTGTCCCTGGAGGTGTTCAAGGAACATGTGGACATGTCCCTCTGGAATGTGGTTCAATGGCCATGGTGGTGTTGGGTTGCTGGCAGGACTCAATGATCTTGGAGGTCTCTTCCAACCGAAATACTTCTTTGGTTCTATAAGCAGAGAAGCTGGAGGAGGCTGGAGTGGCTGGGGCTCAAGAAACCAAACATGAACCACACCACCTCCTCTCAGCTCTGCTGTCTGTTGGCTCCTCAGCAGTGGCTGTCTCCTCTCCACGTGGGCTGTGTGACTAATTCCTCAGCACAGATGTGGATGTCAGATACTGCTGTAAGTGTGTACAGCATCAGATGTTTCTACTTGTACCTACCGGAGCTCCCCGAGTGCCTGCCTGCCCCGCACCCTGTACCTGTCAGAAGGAATGAGCTTTATGAGTCACTGCAAGTCATGCTTCATGAGCTACTCTCTTCTTCTGTTACTGATCTGTTTGCACAGCCATCTGAAGACACAGCCTGCTCTAAAAGCCTTTCAGACATCTGCCCTTGACGTTTATAAGCTTTTACAAGCTCTTGTGTTTTCTGCCATTGCATTTGCTTTTTTCCTTTTCCTTACCTCCTAGTGTAGGTTTTTCCTTAGGCAAGGTTTTTGTCCCTGTCTCACAAGGAACTGTGTGATTGTTCCAAGCCCTGGGAAAACTCAACCTCACTCTCAAATCCCTAATAACATCAGGGAAGGGAAGGCCTTCCTTTCACCAAGGCTTTCTGGAGCTGGAGCTGAATGCAACAAGGTGAACAACATCTTCCAACTTTTCTTGCTCTTAGCCCTGTCTGAGGCTGTGTTTAGAGTCTGGCAGTTTTGTGAATGAAGGGATAAAGTGGCCATGAAAATACTGACAGCCCAGTTGTGTTTGCCAACTTACTGGTCTGATCCTGTAACATCTGCCGCTTTGCTTTAGAGTCATAGAATGGTTTGGGTTGGAAGTGATCCTGAAGATCATTTACTGCAACCATCCTGCCATGGGCAGGGACACCTTCCACTGGAGCAGGTTGCTCAAAATCCCATCCAACCTGACCATGAACGCTTCCAGGGATGGGGCATCCACAGCTCCTCTGGGCAATCTGGGATAGTGTCTCACCCCTCTCAGAGGGCAGAACTTTTGCCTTCTCTCCAGTGTAAGTCTCCCTTCTTTTAGTTTCAAACCATCACCCCTCATCCTGTCACAGCAAGCCATGATAAAACATTCTCCAGCTTTCTTATTGGCCCCTTTAAGCACTGAAAGGCCACCAGAAGGTCTCCCTGAAGCCTTCTCTTCTCCAGGCTCAACAACCCCAGCTCTCTCAGCCTGGCACCACAGCAGAGGGCTTCCAGCCCTCCCAGCATTGCTGTGGCCTCCTCTGGCCCCACTCCAACAGGTCCCTGTCTGTGCTGTGCTGTGGACTCCAGAGCTGGCCCCAGTACTGCAGGTGGAGTCCCAACAGAGCAGAGCAGAGCAGAGCTGGGGAGCAGAATCCCCTCCCTGCCCCTGCTGCCCACAGGCCTGGCTCTGGGCTCTGAGTGCTTGGTGTTGACTCCTGTCAGCTTTTCACCCATCAGCATCTCCTCAGGGCCGCTTTTCATCCCCAGCCTGCATGTTATGCCAGGAACTGCCTGACCAGGGTGCAGGACCTTACACTGAAGGTACAAGATGCAGCTGACTAAAGGACAGAAGGAGCTCATCCCCATTGTACAGTGAGACAACAGGCTGCAGGCCAGAGGTGTTTTTGCAGCCCCCAGACCCCTCTGCCCCAGGATGGCAGCATTGCTGGCAGGTGTCAAGGAACAGTGGAATGTAAGGAAGCAAATCCCAGTGGTAGGGGGCATTAACCAGAGTGGTACCTCTCTGGGTTGCTCACTTTGAGCCAGAGACAAGAGAAGGGAAACACTTCAGGCATTCTCCAATTGCCTTAAAAGAGAAATACCAGGGAAGTAACTCAGCTCTCCTCCTCCCTGCCAGATCCAGGATCTTCTTCCTCTGCTCTTTGTCAGCTTCTCTTTAACATGGAAGTTGCTGGTTGCTGGTGGTCTGCTCAGGTTAAGCAGTGATTCTGGCAGACTTCAGAGCAGATGTTCTCTCCAGGTCTTGCTGCTTTGAAGCTCGTGGTTCTATCAAACTCAGCTAAATCAGACTTTTTCTTCTCTGTGGAGTTAAAAACCAGCCTTGTGTGCCCATCTGATTGAGGTGCTGAAACTTGTCTAATTGAACAAGTGCTCGAGTCAACACTTGACTAGGATGAAAAACAGCAAGGAGATCACCCAGGGATTATGTCTGAGCTCTGCAGCTACTTGGCAGTGACTGAGCAGATGGCTGGGCCACATCCTGCCCAAGGCTGGCCAGAAAAGATGTCAACCGAAAAAAAAAATATTAAATTGGTTAAATATATTCAGCTCTAAATCCAGCAGTGCCTCAGGTCTCTAATTTCATACATTATAGCACAGAAGGTGGGATTAGGGGAAGGAGGGGTTGGGACTGCAGACTCCTCTAAGGAGCTACCTCAGAGCTGATGTAGGTAAAAAAAATTTTGGGAGGAAGCAGGCTGGAGAGAGTGGGACTGACTTGGTTTGTCATGTAAAAGTGGAGAGCAACCAGGGACAGGCTTGACTTTGTGTGGAAATCATTGAGGCCTGTGTTGTGACTTTGCAAGGGAGCAAAGCAACCCAAGGGAGATTGGTTTGTGAGAATGTGACCAAACCTCACCACAGGTCACCTGAACCACAGGACCAAGCTTCAGTCCCTTTCCTTTATAAAATTCCAGTGTGGTGGGAATTGGAAGGGACTTCTGGGGATCCAGTCCAATCCCCTTGCTAAAACAGGGTCAGCCACAGCAGCTTGCTCAGGATCTCAATGTCCAGGCCAGTTTGGAATCTCTGCAGAGAGACTCCACAACCTCTTTGGGCAGTCTGTTCCAGGGCTCTGTAACTCCTAAATCCTGCTTGATCCTACAGCCAAAGTCTGTATCCAGGGTCTGGGGAAGTCCACTGGTGCCTGTCTCACTGGTATGTGGCCGTCAGAAGTGCTGCTGACCACCCTCTGGTTTTCTGGCCTCTTTGCTTGGTGTGGGAATAAATGAACATACACAGAACACTTTTGCACGTGCCCCAACCACTTGTGTCAGGCTAAATCCACACCCCCAGGAGTCCAAGGTACCTTCACTAGGATAAAGATTATCTTTTTTTCTGTCTGGGAGCCATCCTCAATGTCACTTCCCTTCACCCCAAACCCTAGTTCATTCACTAGGATAAAAACCATCTCATTCTTCTGGCTGGGAGCCATCCTCAAGTGCACTGCACCCCAAACAAAGCCACAAACATCAAAATCTTCTCATTTGTCACTGCTGCTGTCCTTTGACCCCAAATCATCTTTCACCCTGGCAACTTCCACAGTTTCACCTCTGTCTCTATAATTATTCTTTTTTTATTCCCAATGTGTCTCTAGCTGGAGCAGTAAGGAGGAACTGCCTTGTGCATGCAGGTAGAAGGAAGCAGAATCCCCTTGCTGGCAGCAACACATTGTCTGTTTTTACAAAGATGTGGCTGAATTTTCTCTGTTTGTTTCTTTGCAGGGGGCACCACTGGAAGAACCTTTATGGGCTCCTTATGACATGCAGGTGGACGTTTTACTCATGATAATTAAGGTAGGAAGAAGCATTGCTAATTTTGGCATCTCAACATTTGTCCTCTCCCACTGGCCACTGACCAGCCATGGCTGGATGCATCTCAACATTTGTCCTCTCACACTGGCCACTGACCAGCCATGGCAGGATGCAGCAGCCCATGGTCCAGCCATCAACCTGTCTTAAAGTGTCCCTTTAAACACAGGGGGGAAGGGAAATCTTATTTAAGAGCTACCTGGGAACATAACTAAGTGGAAAATATCTCTCTTCCTCCCCAGAAAGGATAATAAAGCCTCTGTTGGTGCAGAGCTGGAAGGGACATGACTCTTATTTGAGAGCACTCAGCACAGGGATTTTTTTGTTCTGCTGAAAGGCAGTGGTTGACTTGGAATTCAGGTTCTAACTTGCCATCTCACACACACACACACACACACACACACACTCATAAAAAAAAAAGAAAGAAAACGCCCTTAAAGTGTATTTTGTTAGCTTATTTTCATCTTCAGCTTCTGTGGAAAGCTGGTCCACCTCCAAACGTGGCAACAGAGTCCTCACTTCTTGATTAATGAGCTGGAGGAAAATCCGTGATGTTAAAAGTGCTTCAGCTATGGGACAAACTTGGAAAAGAAGCAGTGTGTGGAGTTAAAAAAGGTTTCTGGATCGTTTTTATGGTGCTTCACTATCTGGATCCTTGCCCTGTCAGGTCATTTCTGCCACGGCTGTTGTGCTAGGGAGCATCAGCAGGGTGGTGCATTGGTCACTGCTGGTCTCTGCCTCCTCTTGTAGTAGGAAGGAGTTTTCAGTGGAACCACTGTGCAGTGGGAGTCCACCTTTCCACTTGCAGCTGAGAGAGCCAGGAGGGCAGGAGCGGAGAGCAAGGAATTTGTGATGCAAAAGCCATCTTCACAATCTCACAGTATCACCAAGGTTGGAAGAGACCTCAAAGCTCATCAGGTCCAAGCCATTACCACAGCCCTCAAGACCAGACCATGGCACCAAGTGCCACGTCCAAACCTGCCTTGAACACCTCCAGGGACACTGACTCCACCACCTCCCTGGGCAGCCCATTCCAGCAGTCAATGACTCTCTCAGGCAAGAACTTTCTCCTCACCTCCAGCCTAAACTTTCTGGCACAGCTTCACACTGTGTCCTCTTGTTCTGGTGCTGCTTGCCTGAGAGAAGAAAGCAACCTAAGAAAGTAACCTCTTGGAGAACCCTAAACCATTCCAGACTTTGCTCTGCACATGCTCATAACATCTCAGTGATAGGGCTGTGGCAGAGCTCTCTTGGGGACAACAAACCTATGCCATATGCAAATACCCTGACTGTAGTGACACTGGCTGTGCAGCAGAGCTGTTTGGTGAGGCCAACATCACAGGCACAATTTGTTCTTGCAGGTACTTGAGCTGTAAATGTGTAAGGAAGCATCACAGTTGGCCGTGAAGGGTGTTTATCCATCACACTTTCACACCAGCTCTGCTTTATGTAGCACTTGGGCTTTACACTTCTCCCCAGCATGGGTAGAAGGATTTGCTTGGTAGTTGGTGTTGGTGGATGATTTTCCAGCTGAGTGTTTGGAGGCAGAGGGGCAAGTTCAAGCTGTAACAAGAGCAGATTCTTGCAGCGCAGGCTGCCGGCTCCCTGGTGCAGTTGCAGGTTTTGTTTGGCTCGTGATAAGATGCACTGCTGTGGAATTTGCTTGGAGCAGGGATTTGCATGAGTTATTGTTCTTCACCAAAGGAACATCTGTGCAGGGCTTCTCCCTGTGCCCCATGGAACCATGGCACCCAGAAAAAGGAGGAGCTGTGTGGCTCCACATAGTGGTCAGCAAAAGCCAAGTGCTTGCAGGGTGGAAAGATGGAAAATAGACCCAAAGCTGCTGGAGTCAAGGAGAAAACTCCTGGGCTGTGTGGTGGCATCTTCTGGGCTGTGTTGGCACTGGGCAGCCTAATCTGGTTAGAGGTGTCCCTACTCATTGGGGGGGTGTTGGATTAAATGGCCTTTGAGGGTTCCTTCCAACCTGATGCAATTTGAAAATCTGGATCATAGACTCATGGAATGTTAGGGGTTGGAAGGGACCTCCAGTGGTCATAGGGTCCAACCCCCCTGCCAAAGCAGGATCACCTAGGACAAGTCAACCCAGGAATGCATCCAGGTGAGTCTTGAAAGCCTTCAGAGAAGTAGACTCCACAACCTCTCTGGGCAGCCTGCTCCTGGGCTCTATCAGCCTCACGGTAAAGAATTCTTCCTCATGTTGAGGTGGAGCCTTCTGTATTGCAGTTTGTGTCCATCACCCCTTGCCCTGTCACAGGACTCCCTTGGAAAGAACCTGGCCCCTTCTTGGTGCTGGATGTGTTTCTTTGATGTGCTGCCTTCTTTCCTTTCTCATCCCAGCACCAGGCTTGCAAAAGCAACATCCTGCTGTGGGGAAAAAAAACCTGGGACAAGGATTGCTTGGCCCCATGAGAAGTACAGTCTGGGGCTTGGGGAGTACAATGCCATCAGGCACAGAGCTGACTGAAGTAGTCTGGCCCAAAACCAGATAGGAGTAAACACTCATGTTGGTTGGTCTCTTGATTCTGCACTTGGAGTGTTTTGTTTAAGGGTTTCATATTCTCCTAGAGAGATCTTTCTGTAAAGCACTAATTAAGCAAATTAGTTCCAGTGTCATCATCAGTCTGCCCACAAAAAGCAAGAAGATGATGTTCTGAAGAAACCTCCAAGCTGCAGACTGAAATTACCCAATATTTAACATTACAGTGGCTGATAGGAAGAGGGAGAGGGATGAAAGACTCACTTGAAGCTCAGGGGACTTAAGGCAGCTTGCCTGTAAAAGGGGACCTTTTCCTTTCACATGGAAAAGTTGGAGGTGTCCCTGCCTGTGGCAGGGGGTTGGAACTAGATGATCTTTGAGGTCCCTTCCAACTTTACCATTCTATGATTCTATGGATGCTAAACCTCTCATCCTCACTTAAAATTTGACTCCACCTGATAATTTGCTTATAACTCTTTGTTTTCTTACTCGTGGAGTCAGTGAGTTGTTTTGGTTGGAAAAGACCTCTAAAATCAAGTCCAACCATCATGGCCACTAAACCATGCCCCAGGGTACAATGTCCACAGGTTTCTGAACACCTCCTGCTGGCCACACTATTGCTGATCCAGGCCAGGATGCCTGTAGAAAGGTTAACTAAGGTAAATGTGTTCCAATACCTGAAGGGATCCTACTTGAAGGCCACAGAGGGACTTTTCCTAAGGGTGTCTAGAAACAGGACAAGGGGGAATGGTTTGAAGCTGAGGGGGAGTAGGTTTAGACTGGATCTTAGGAAGAAGTTCTTTGGCATGTGGGTGGTGAGACTCTGGAGCAGGTTGCCCAGGGAGGTTGTGTTCAAGGGCAAGTTGTATAAGGCCTTGATGAACCAAGTCTAGTTGATTGGTGTCCGTCTCCATGACAGGAAGGATGGAATAGATGATCTCTAGAGTCCCTTTCAACCTAAGCCATTCTGTAATGAGATGTGGCTTTGGGTTGAGCCATCTGGGTTCGAGTATGTAAAATGTTGCCAGATACACTGCCCAACAGCTGCCATCTGGTTAGCCTTGAGTGGTATCAGGAGAGGTTTAGGTTGGGCTTGAGGAACAATTTCTTTTCCAAAAGGGTTGTCACGGCCTGGCAGAGGCTGCCCAGGGCAGTGGTGGAGATCCTTGGAGGGGTTTCACAGCTGTGTGGGTGCTGAGGAACATGGTTTGGTGGTGGACTTAGCAGTGCTGAGTTAATCATAAAATCCTAGAATGGTGGGGATTGGAAGGCACCTCTGGAGATCATCTAGTCCAACCCCCCTGCTAATGCAAGTTTGCCTAGATCAGGGTGTACAGGAACACATCCAGGTGGGTTTTGGAAGTCTCCAGAGCCACAACCTCTCTGGGCAGCCTGCTCCAGGGCTTCATCAATGGTTGGACTTGATGATCTTAAAGCTCTTTTCCAGCCTCTGATTCTGCAGTGCAGCTGTTTTGTGCTGTGTGTGTCCTGGCACCAGGAGGATTCCTGAGTGTTCCAGCTGCTGTCAGAGGTAACCACAAGCTTACCATGAACTGCTCAGAAGGGCAGGAAACCACCCAGGGGTGGAAGTGACACCCAGACCCATACTGGTGCAGTCCTGGGCTCAGTGTGGGTTTTGTTCAGAGAGTGAGTCCTGAACCCACGGATCTTCTTCCACTCAACTCCATCCAAAGCCATGACTACCTTCAGACCATCCATAGCCTTCCCTGTGTCTTTTCCAGCCTCATTCCCAGCATCTGTTAGGAAGTGGGAGGCAAACTGTCGTGCCCCTTGGATTTGCAGAAGTTAATCTGTGCGGTTCCTTCTCACCAGCTCCAGCAGTGCTGATCACCCAGCTGATGTTTGCAGCACTACCCACAATAACTGAAAGGTCTTTCCTGTGAGATAAGAGCTGGTGATTGTGGCTGGCTCCTGTCTCTGCTGCTCCTTCCCTCTTACCTTGACATTTAATTTCCTGCTGGAGAGCTGCTGCATGGGTCCAGTTCCTCCAGTCACACCCTCCCAGGTGACCTCAGCAGCTTCAGTGGTCAGACCCTGCACCTTCTCTCTTAAGGATTGCTCTTCCAAGAAGTGTGTTGGTGTCATAGCTTGATCTTCCCCCTTTGTACATGCAGTTACGAGCAAAGTGCAGGAGAAATGAAGAGGTTACAAGTCAGGACCCATCCCAGGGCTGCACTGCTTTGCCCTGGTAGCTTTTGTGTTGGATGGCACCAAGCCAAGAAGTGCTTTTTCCTCCACTGGGGAGAGTTACTCTTACTTTGAGGTGAAGGCACCAACAGCTGCAGTCCTTCTCAAACCTTTAAGGGTTGCTGTCAGATTTTGGCATTTCACAGAATCCCAGAATCCCAGGCTGGTTGAGACCTGAAGGATCATCTGCTCCAACCTTTCTTGGCAAAAGTATGGGCTAGACAAAATGGCCCAGCCCCTGTCCAACTGAGTCACAAGTGTCCAGTGCTGGGGGCTCCACCACTTCCTCAGGGAGATTTTTCCAATGGCTGATTGTTCTCAAGGTGAAAAATGTTCCTCTTGCATCCAATCAGGATGCCCCAGGAGTAACTTGCTTCCATCAGCCCTCATCTTTTCCATGTGACACCTTGTAAAAAGGGAGTCTCCATCTTCTTTGTAACCACCCTATAATAGTGGAACATGGTGACAGGTCTTCTGAACCTTATTTTCTCCTGGCTGAACAAACCCATTTCTCTCAGCAGCTTCCCAGTCATCACTGTGGCTCTTTTCTGAGCCCCTTTCAGCCTGTCCACATCTTTTTTTGCATAGCAGGGACTGAGATGGAACACAGTATTCCAGGTGTGGGTGGGATAGTGACTTCTTCATCTCTGCTGGTGATGACCTCGTTGATACAACCCAGCATCCCACTGGCTTTTATTTCATGTTTGTTGATGTGCAGGCTGACCCTTGGAGGGCTTTCTGGGCCAGAAATCACAAGTTCATGGTACTCCAAACCCCACAGGCACTTCTCCTCACCTCTTTCCTGTGACGCTTCAGACTTGTAGATGGGATTTGACATCAGCAGTGTGAGCTGACCTGGCCTGCTAGGTACTAATAGTACCTTGGGATTTGTCCAAGCTGTTTCACAAACCCCCAGTGCTGAGCCCACACCCCCAGTACTTGACTGTTGGAGCTGACTGTGGGCTGGAGATGGGAAGAAGACAACTCCTTCTGGAGACCACAGCGGGCAGCATGTCAGGACCTGCAGCCTGTACCTGGAGCCCTGGTGTGTAAATAAACACATCCACCCTCCACCTTGCTTCTGACACCTACCTCCTTGAGTGGGAATGTTTTTGTTCTTCAGGAGCTGGCTCTGCAGGCAAGTTTCCTCTTGCAGGTGTTTAGGAAGACCTCAGATTTGTGTTAATGGAACAGGTTGCCCAGAGAAGTTGGGGAAGCCTGGGAGTGTTTAAGGCTAGGTTGAATGGGGCCTTGAGCAACCTGTGGGAGGTGTCCCTGCCATGTGTTTAAGACTTAGGTTGAATGAGGCCTTGAGCAACCTGTGGAGGTGTCCCTTCCAATGGCAGGGGGTTGGAACTAGATGATCTTTAAGGTCCCTTCTGCCCCAAACCGTTTGGTGATTCTAACATTGACGGTTCCTGTGCCCTTCTGACACCTGTGACTTGTGTTGAAACTGGGTCCTGAAAAACTGACACTAGCAACTGGTGGACCTGGCACCTGAATCAGGCAGGAAGTGGCACCAAATTGGTGGTTGCCTCAAAAATACGTTGCCAGTCTTTGTTCTGCAGGGTGTAGCAACCACAGCTTCAGCTTTCGGGAGGGTTGCAGCTGTCATCTTCAGGACCTGACTGGTGGTTCCTTGCTGACTTGAAGGGCTTCCTCAGCATTGTGTCTCACTGCCGTGTCCTGGGCTGATCCCCAGCAGTGTGGGCAGCAGGGGCATGGAAGAGATTCTGCTCCTCTGCTCTGCTCTACTGAGATCCCCCCTGCATTGCTGGAGCCAGCTCTGGAGTCCTCAGCACAGGAGGGACATGGACCTATTGGAGCAGGGCCAGAGGAGGCCACAGCAATGCTGGGAGGGCTGGAAGCTCTCTGCTGTGAAGTCAGGCTGAGAGAGTTGGGGTTGTTGAGCCTGGAGAAGAGAAGGCTCCAGGGAGGCCTTACAGGACTTAAAGAAGCTGATCAGAAAGCTGGGGACAGACTTTTTACCAGGGCCTGTTGTGAGACGACAAGGGGTGATGGCTTGAAACCAAAAGAGGGAGACTCAGGCTGGGGAGGGAAGAAATATTTCACTCTGAGAGTGGTGAGACCCTGTCCCAGGTTACCCAGAGAGGTGGCAGATGCTCCATAGTTGGAACTATTCCAGGTCAGGTTGTGTGGGGCTCTGAGCAACCTGCTCTGGATGGGGATGTCACTGCTCACCACAGTTAGGTCACAGAGGACCTTTAAAGATCTTTTCCAACCCAAATCATTGCACAAATCTATGTTTTTAATTGCAGCTAAACACAGTTACTGCTCACACTGGAGGATCTAAACCTACAGGAATATTTTTTGGTTATTGGCTTCAAATTCATCTCTACGATGATTATGTTTGGTCCCAGGAAAGAGTTGAGTTGAGCCTCATGTCCTTCAATGAAGCAGACCCTTCAAATCAGGCAGGTAACATGAGGGGATTTAAATGAGCATTTCTGCAGCCCCAAATGGATCTTTTTCTCTGAGTAAGTAAAGCTTGCTAACTCCAGCCTGGTTAGGAAAGATAAGGCTAGGGAATTTGAGGAGGAAAATGAGGAAAGGCTGAGAGAACTGGGTTTGTTCAGCCTGGAGAAAAGAAGACTCAGGGGAGACCTTATCACCATGTTCCAGTGTTTGAAAGATGGCTATGAAGAAGATGGAGTCTCCCTTTTTGCAGGGAGTCCCAGGGAAAAGACAAGAGGTCATGGGGACAAGTTGCTGCTGGAGAGATTCTCTTTGGACACAAGAAGAAAACCTTTCACCTGAGAACAATCAGCCATTGGAAAAATGTCCCCAGGGTAGTGGTGGAGTCCCCAGCACTGGAGACTTTTAAGATTTATCTGGGCAAGGGCTGGGCCATCTTGTCTAGCCTGTGGTTGTGCCAAGAAAGGTTGGAGCAGATGATCCTTGAGGTCCCTCCCCACCTGGGATTCTGTGAAATTCAGTCACTTGTGCCTGTTGGTGAAGCTGTGACTGCAGCTGATTTAGTGACAGTTTTGTCACAGTACCAAACGGAGAGGACACTGAAGCCAGAGGGGCCAGAGGAGAACATTTGGTCCCAGCTGAGACAAAGGAGATGCTATGAAATTAGGGAGTTGCACTCAGGAGATTTCATGCCCCAAGCTCTTACCAGTGCTGGGAACCACATCCAGGTTTCAGGAGTGCATTTGGTCAGCCAGATGCAGGCCAGCAGGGGGATGAGACAGGTCTACGGTTACACCACCACAACTTCTCCTATCTCCTTCTCCAGAGCTTAAATCCTGGGATGTTATTTAAGTGTTCTGTAGGCCAAATCCTTGAAGTTCCCTGCTGAAAGGTAAAGCAAACAAATCAACCCTATCAGATCTTTGCCAGAGCTAGGTGTGGAAATCCCCTGTCCTCAGGCTGGCACCGTCACCGGTGCTTTCCTCTCCCCCTTGACCAGTGACTTTTCCTTTAGTGTTGCTGCTGGAACCTTCAGTGGCCTGTGCAGTGATTCAAAATGAAGGACAAAAACAATTCCATATGGTACAGGAATTACCCTTCTGCTAGTTATGGGGAAGGCTGTGAGTGTAATCTGCCTGGACTTCAGCAAGGCCTTTGACACTGTCAGCCATAGCAAACTCCTGGCCAAGCTGGCAGCCCGTGGCTTAGACAGGGGCACTCTGTGCTGGGTTAAGAGCTGGCTGGATGGCCTGGCACAGAGAGTGGTGGTGAATGGTGCCACATCCAGTTGGCAGCTGGATAGTGGTGTCCCCCAGGGATCAGTGCTGGGCCCAGTCCTGTTTAATGTCTTTATTGATGATCCGGATGAGGGGATCCAGTCACCATCAGTAAGTTTGCAGATGACACTAAATTAGGAGCAGGTGTGGATCTGTTGGAGGCTAGGAGGGCTCTGCAGAGGGACCTGGACAGGCTGGATGGGTGAGCACACTCCAAAGTCCTGAGTTTTAACAAGTCCAAGTGCCAGTTTCTGCACTTTAGCCACAACAACCCCATGCAGGGCTACAGGCAGGGGACAGAGTGGCTGGAGAGCAGCCAGGCAGAGAGGGACCTGGGGGAGCTAGTAGAGAGCAGCTGAAGATGAGGCAGCAATATGCCCAGGTGGGCAGGAGAGCCAATGGCATCCTGACCTGGATCAGGAGCAGTGTGGCCAGCAGGAGCAGGGAGGTTCTTCTGCCCCTGTGCTCAGCACTGCTCAGGACACACCTTGAGTGCTGTGTCCAGTTCTGGGTCCCTCAATTTGAGAAAGATGTTGAGGTACTGGAATGTGTCCAGAGAAGGGCAGCAAGGCTGATGAGGGGCCTGGAGCACAGCCCTGTGAGGATAGGCTGAGGGTGCTGGGGGTGTGCAGCCTGCAGAAGAGGAGGCTCAGGGCAGAGCTCATTGCTCTCTGCAGCTACCTGAAGGGAGGTTGTGGCTGAGTGGGGTTGGGCTCTGCTGCCAGGCAACCAGCAACAGAACGAGGGGACACAGCATTAAGCTGTGCCAGGGCAAGTTCAGGCTGGATGTTAGGAAGAAGTTCTTCACAGCAGGAGTGATTGGCATTGGAATGGGCTGCCCAGGGAGATGGTGGAGTCACTGTCCCTGGAAGTGTTTAAAAAAAGGCTGGATGAGGCACTTGGTGCCATGATTTAGTTGATTAGAAGGTGCTGGTTGATAGGTTGCCCCAGGAGTCCTCCCAGTCCATCCCAGTATGCTCCAGGAGCTCTCCCAGTCCATCCCAGTGCTCCCAGTCTGCTTGGTGATCTTGAAGGTCTTTTCCAGCCTGATTGATTCTGTGATTGTGTGACTTTGTCAGGAGACACTTGGGCCTGTTGCAGTTGGTGGTTAGGTAGATTGGTCTCATGTATACCTGTGTCACCTGCTTGTGGTGAGGAACCACCAGTGCCTGGGCAGGGACCTGTTCCCTTTTCACACAGAGTCACTCTGAGGGCAAGCAGATATTTGGGGTGGGGGGTGTTTTACATGGATGTTCATGGGAGGCATGAGACAGGCTGGGGTAATTGAGTGTCCCTTGGGAGAGCATTTGCCAGTGCCCAGCATGGTCTGAGGCAGACAGGTTTTGTGGGGAGCAGTATCTTGTGGCAGGTAAACTGCTTCAGTTGGGGAGAGGCAGAGAAGCTTTTGATGCGTAGATCCTTCAGCTGAGACAAAAGGCAGTGTTGGGCTTACAGCCTCAGCCACTTGCTCTGAGCTCCATCCAAACATCAGAACCACTTCAAGTGAGAGAGGACAGTTGGTACCTGCATAGCTGAGGGATGTGCTTACTGGAGAAGAAGGTAAATTATTTCTGGGGGTTATCTGGGGAGCAAGGAGGACATTCAGCTGCTGACACTGAATTTCTTTCCTTAGCTTGCTTTTCGAGTGCATTTTATAGATCCCCACCTGCTGTGCTTTGCAGGACACATGCCCTGGCCCTTCCATGCTCTCTGACACCCAGATCCTTCTGCCCAGTGCCTGTGTTGGTGAAGTGTTTGATGCTTGGGGAGACTACTGGGATTCATGGGGGGTTGCTTCTGCAGAGCCTTCGTGGGGCTGAAGGCTGTGTGTGAGCAAGTGGAGCAGCTTGGCCAGGTTCTGCTTCTGTTTGGTGTGGTGCATGAGCTTGGATGAGCAATTTGTCAGGGTCACGGAGCTCTATGAAGAGCAGGAGAGAGGGAAAAAGCTCCTTAAAGTAAAATACTTCCAACACAGATGGAGTTTATAGTAGAGTGAAGCTGCACTTCTGCCTGGCTGTTTCCTCTCCCTGCTGCGAGGTGCCCGTGCTGGCTTGTCTGCACCTCACCCAGCAGATGTTCTTGGCAACCTCAGGTCTTACCTTGGGCTGAGCTTTGAGGAAGCATAAGGTCAAGCAGCTGTAGTTCTAGAGGAAGTTTGTGGGTTATAAATTCAAATTGACCTGGTCCTTTAAATAAAATTTAAAAGAAAAAATAAATAAAGAATGATGTGATCTGCTTCCAGTCTTGTTCAGGGGCTCAGAGAAGTCAGCAAGGTTGTCTGAACAGGTCCATGCTGCTAAGGAAACCAGAGGCCCCAGTGCCTTAGTTTTTGCACATATATTTGAGACAAACTAGTTTTGTTCTGAGGGTTAAATGCTTCTGTCTTTCTGCAGTGAGTGGATAGTGAGGAATCTGAACCCACATCTGAGCTTCTGAGCAGAAAGGTTTCTGTGGCTGCAGTCCATTTGGGTTTAGTTCTTGCTGGTTGCTGTGTGCAGTGTTCCTCCTTGCAAAGAGGTGAGGGGATGTGAGAGCTCTGCAGGAAGAGAGGGAAATGGCTTCAGAATCAGAGTCACAGATTGCTTTGGGTTGGAAGGGACTTTGAAAGTTCATCTAGTCTGATGCCACTGCAGTCAACAGGGACATCTGCAACTAGAGCAGGTTGTTCACAGCCCCAAACAACCTGACCTGGGATGGTTCCAGGGATGAGACATCTCCCATCTCTCTGGGCAATGTGGGCCAGGGTCTCACGACCCTCATTTCTTCCTTCTCTCTAGTCTTAATTTCCCTCTTCTAATTTCAAACCTGTTGCCCTGTCACAACAGGCCCTGCTAAGAACTCTTTCCCCTGGCCTCAGAGATTAGGCAGGTAATTGTTGAAGCTGTGTTGGGTTGTCCAGGAGAGCTGTAGGTTAGGGCAATTTAAAACTGTGCCAGAGTAAAGTTCTGCCACTTTACTCTGCTCTTGTCAGAGCCCACCTGGAGTACTGTGTGCAGTTCTGGAACCCTCAGCACAGGAAGGACATGGAAGTGTTGGAGAGGGTCCAGAGGAGGGCCACAAAGATGCTCAAGAGGGCTGGAGCAGCTCTCCTATGAGGCCAGGCTGAGAGAGTTGGGGCTCTGCAGCCTGGAGAAGAGAAGGTTTCCAGGGGACCTGATAGTAGCCTTCCAGTATCTGAAGGGGCTTANTGAGGCCTTGAGTGAGCTGTGCTAGTGGGAGGTGTCCCTGCCTATGGCAGGGGGTTGGAACTAGATGATCCTTGAGGTCCCTTCCAACCTTACCATTCTATGATTCTATGATTCTAAGACTCAGTGAGGTGTGCTCAGAGATGCACAAGAGAAAAGAAGTGATGGACACTGACCAGGCACTTACCAGGATGCCCAGTGTCTTGCTTCCTTCACCCCAAAGATGATCTCTGAGTTAGAGATGTGGTGAGGCAGCTGGACACTGACCACCACTATGACCCTTCAGGCTCACACACAGAACAGTGAGCTTGAAGGACCTGGAGGGAAGGAGTTAAATCTGAGCAAAAAGCAAACTCTCTGGGAGGGCAGGATCTCTGCCCTTCAGTGCTTCCCCAGACTGAGATGTGCATGTCAGGACCCCCAGGGATGGCTCCTCATGGTCTTGAGCAAGCTGCTTTAGTGGAAGGTGTCCCTGCCGTGGCAGGGGGAGCTGGAACTAGATGATCTTTAAGGTCCCTTCCAACCCAAACCATTCTCTGGAGCACTCCCTTGGGAGCAGTGGTGATGACTGAAGGTTTACTTTTGAGTCTGCATCTTTGGATGAGCCTGCAGCAGAGGACAGGGCTTCTGCTGTGCTCTCCCCTCATTGCTGGACCTGGTGCCACCTTAAAGTCACCAGTCACAGTCAGCAAACCATTCTGAAACCACAACTGCAGCAGTTGGCTGCCTTCAGCTGCCAGGGCACTAACCCTGTGTGAGGCCACCTCACTGGCACTAACCCTGTGTGAGGCTACCTTTCTGGCTTCTCACCACCTTTGCAAATGTTGCTGTTGAAGAAAGGCAAAGCCCTGGTTCTGCAGTTCTCTGAGGGTGCTGGGGCACAAGCAGACCTCAACACCCCTCCTGCTGGTGCTCCTTTCAGAGCTGTCTGAGGCTCAGGTCTGCTGTCTGAGAGTTCAGACACCTTGAGCACAATGAAGATTTGTTTCCTCAACCAACTAGTTGCAGGAAATGAAGTTTCAGCCCTTCAGCTGCCAGCCCAGCCCAGCCCATAGGGTTGTGGTGAGGCAGCCCTGCTACCACAGCACCCAGCTGGGCTTGGGCACTGGCAGCAGCACGAAGCCACCCTCAGCTTCAGTGGAGGGGTTGCTAACAGATACCTTCCACAAGCACAAAATCCCACTGGAAAGGCCAATATACCACTGGTTCTGAGCCAGTTGCTTGATGGAAGTGCTGGGGGCTGCTGCCTACATCTCTTAGTGGCTGCTTCCCCAGCTGTGCTCTTTTGTTTTGAAGGAGAATCCATTAAAGCCTTGCCCTGAGCACCAGCCAGAGGCTCCAGTAAAACCTGTTTGATAAATATTTCTTTATTTTAATCTGCTTTGAGTAGGGTCTGAAATCTGTCATTGGGGGAGATGTTTTAGTGAGATGCTGGATTGCAACCCACTTTGTTCTCTGCATTAACTGCTTTAAAACAGCTCCTCCCTGCATCAGTTTTATTTGCCTTTTAATAAAAAAAAAGCTCCTATCTGCTGGACAGGAGTTTTTTTTCATCCCTCAGGCAGGTGTCTAAGAGATTTCATTGTTTTTGAAGTGGCTGCCTCTGTTCTTGAAAGGCTGTCAGATGCTGAAGTTGCTGATTAATTTTATCAAGTGCTTAATTGAGAACACTGTTCAAGTGGTGTGATGCAGATCACTGTGATACTCAGAGCACTGTTCAAGTGGTGTGATGCAGATCACTGTGATACTCAGAGCACTGTTCAAGTGGTGTGATGCAGATCACTGGGAGGCTCAGAACCAACTTTGGCCCACACACTGTGCTTTGAGCATTGCTGCTTTATAAATGCAGTGAAAGCAGCCCCAGAATTTGGGTGTTAGCAGCAACAGAAGCTCTTCCTCAGTGGTTCATGGCCTTGCTTATAATGAAATGGCCAATGGGATGAGGTTCAGCAAGGCCAAGAGCAGAGTCTTGCACCTCAAGTCTCCAAACCTCCATGAATACTCGAAGACTGGGGGCAGAGTAGGTGGAAACTGCCTGATGAAAAAGGACCTGGGGTTGTTGATTGACAGCTGGCTGAAGATGAGCCAGTGTGTGTCCAGGTGGCCAAGAAGGCCACCAACATCCTGGCTTGGATCAGCAATAGCATGGTCAGAAGGACCAGGGCAGGAATTGTCCCCCTGTACTCAGAACTGGTGAGGCCACACCTTGAGTACCGGGTGCAGTTTGGGGCCCTCACTACACGAACACTACTACATTGTAGCAGATCCAGAGAAGGTCCAGCAAAGCTGGTGAAGGGTCTGGAGAACAGGGGCTGGTGAGGAGCAGTTGAGGGAACTGGGGGTGTTCAGCCTGGAGAAAAGAAGGCTGAGGGGAGACCTTCCGCTCTCTACAACTCCCTGAAAGGTGGTGGGAGCCAGGTAGGGGTCCCAAGTGACAGGACAAGAGGAAACAGCCTTAAGTTGTGCCAGGTGAGGTTTAGATTGGCTATTAGGAAAAATTCCTTCCCTAAAAGGGTTGTCAAACCCTGGCTCAGGCTGCCCAGAGCAGTGGTGAAGTCTCCATCCCTGGAGGGATTTAAAAGCTGTGTAGATGTGGTGCTGAGGGACATGGCTTAGTGGTGACCTGGCAGTGCTGGGTTAATGACACTTACAGCTGCTGAGTCATAGATTCATAGATTGCACTGGGCTGGAAGGGACCCTCAAGAGTCGTCTTGTCCAACCCCCCTGCAATGACCAGAAACACCTTCAACTACATCAGGCTGCCCAGGGCCACATCAGTCTGATCTTGAGTGTCTCCAGGAGTGGGGCCTTAACCACCTTTACCACTCTCACTTTGAAGAACTTCCTCCTAAACCTAAACCTTTCCAACCTAAACCTTCCCTGCTCCGGTTACAAACCATTGCCTCTTGTCCTGTCACCCCAAGCCCTCCTGAACTTCTGAACTGTGTCTCCCCTGCTTTCTTGTAGGTCCCCTTGGGATACTGAAACTTTGCTCTAAGGTGTCCCCAGAGCCTTCTCCCCTCCAGGCTGAACAATGCCAACTCTCCCAGCCTGTCTTAATAGGAGAGGTGCTCCAGCCCTCTGATCATCTTGGTGGCCCTTCCCTAGACCTACTCCAGCAGGTCCCTCTTGTTTTGGGGGCCCCATAGCTGGACAGAGTACCCCAGGTGTGGTCTCACCTGCTCTGCCTTGGTTTTTCTGGGAGAATTTTCTGTGGTGCCATTTTTGTAACACATATTTGCAGACTTTCACAGCACAAGTGGTTTGGGGGTTGGGTTTTTTTTGTCTAATGATGTTTCACATCTGTATTTGGTAAAATGTGCTACTCATTCAGCATTTGGATTTTGCAGCTGAACCAGCTTTGATGTGAATTGTCCAGCTTCTGGGTTTGGGGAAGAGCAAATCTATTTTTACTCACCAGCCTACATGGTATTTCATCCAACTGGATCAGGTGGCTGCTGTGATACAGAAAAGAAAACTCAGGCTTGGTTGGCTTTGGTCTCAGGTCCAAGGCTTGCTGTGCTGTAAGCTAGAGGTCGATTGTGTTTAAAGATGCTGCTTCTGTTTTGGTAGGAATGTCTGTGTCATCAGGAGGGTTTCTTCCCACTGGCTGCACACTCAGCCCAGACTGCAAACGATTTCCAGAGGGACATCTTAATGAAGTAAACCACTAGAGACAAAAAGCAACCACCCCAGATCGTGGAACCACAAAGAGCTTTGAGTTGGCAGAGACCTTTAAAGGTTCATCTAGTCCAACCCCCCAGCAGTCAGCAGGGACATCTGCAACTAGAGCAGGATGTTCACAGCCCCAAACAACCTGACCTGGAATAGCTCCAGGGATGGGCCATCTCCCACCTCCCTGGGCAACCTAGGCCAGAGTCTCGCCAACCTCATTGTACAGAATCTCTTCCCCCTCTCTAGTCTATGTCTCCCTCTTTCAGTTTCAAACCATCACCCTTGCCATGTCACAACATGCCCTGAAAAAAATGTCTGTCCTCATCTTTCTGATCAGCCACCAGAAGGTCTCCATGGAGCCTTCTCTTCTCCAGGATGAACAACCCCACCTGTCTCAGCCTGGCCTCAGAGCAGAGGCCTTGCAGCCCTCCCAGCATTGCTGTGGCCTCTGGCTTTGCCCTAACAGGACCCTGCCTGTGCTGTGCTGAGGACTCCAGAGCAGGACTCAGCACTGCAGAGGGGCAGAATCCCCTCCTTCCACCTGTTGGTAGTGGGACCAAGCTGGATGCTTCCCAAAAGCAATGAGGTTGGGTACCACTGAGAAGTGAGTGAGCTATCAGCTGGAATTTGAAGAGTGGTTTTGGCTGAACAAAGTCTCATGTGTCATTGGATGTGAACGTTGGTCTTGTACAGCAAAATGTTGGATGCTGCATCTCATCAGCCACAAAACAGCAGGGGTAGTTGTGTTGGATTTAAATAGTCTGGGCTGGACTGAGGACCCTCATTAGCAGGGGCAGAGGGCAGTCGGTTAATTAATCTGTTCAACAATGAGGATGTGCCAGGGATGTCTGGCTAGGAAAGCACCAAATCCACAGCCCTTCCCCCTGCACCCAGGGATGTGCTCTGGAACCAAAGCCTAGGCATTGGCAATGCCCTGGAGAGGGAAGGAAGTTCTCCCTTATAGAGGAATGTAGCAGGAGCAGGGCAGTGTGCAGGGGCTGAGACAGTCCTACAGGGACGGTTCCACTGCTGTCACCTCCTTTCCCAAGTGGATCAAGATGAGTCAAGGGGAAGGACAGAAAGCTGGACAAGTGCATGAGTGACCCCTTCTGAAAGCCACCATCTCTACCAGCTGACCATCTTGATGACCCAACTCTTATCCCCTCATAGTCCACTTTGCCCTCACAAGTATTTCTGGGGGGATTTGCAAAGCCACTGAAGTGCTCAGAAGTATTTGAATACCCCAGGAAGTGTCTGTCTGCAATTAAGACCTCATAAAAACACTGTGAGAACAGGAGCCACCATCCAAGCCCTGCTTCCCTTTCTGTCAGGCTGGCAGATACTGGGCTTTGATGCCCTCTTGTCCCTAGGGTTTAGAGCCATCTCCTTTTTTGATTTGCACAGAGGACCCAGAATAGCATCTGGAACCCTGCACAGCCCACCCCAGCAGCAGCAAGGGTCCATCTCTGCAATTTTCAGGCTCGGCAGTGCCTTTTGTGAGATGACACCGGTTCGGGTGCTTCAAAGGGAGGTGTCAGAAATGCAAAACGGAGCAATTAAGGATTAGTCTGCTGGCGGGGGTGGGTAACTGCCTCCCCCCTCCTGCCTGCGCTCTGAACTAGCGCCTGGCTCCAGCCCTGTAGTGTTGCTATTTCTACCTCGAAGGTTTTGAATTATGGCTGTGGAGATTAGATCATCCCTTTGTTTAATCCTTTTTCCTTTCTTCTGTCATGCTTTTGACCTCAGCGATTTTCAAAGCAGTCAGATTCGTTTCCTATGGTGTTCTTGTGATGGTATTTGTGTCCAGGAAAGAGGAGGAGGAGGAGGACCTAGATGGCTTTTTTGGTGCTGTTTTATTTTCTCCAGCGCTCTCCTTTTACTCATTTCCTCATTCAACAGCCCAGTCCTTTTGTTTAACCTTTTCAGAGCTTTTCATAGCACAACCTTCCTGGCCTTTCTAGGGCTTTTTATTGTCTAGGGCTTCCAAAGGATGTGCACAGAGCTAGAGGTGGACGTTGGGCAGGCTGGAGAGCTGAGCAGAGGGGAACCTCTGGAGGTTCAACAAGGACATGTATAGAGTGCTGTATGTGGGGAGGGACAACCCCATGCACCAGCAGAGTTAGGGGTTGGAAAGCACCATGGTGAGGGACCTTGGAATCTTGGTGGATATTAAGTTATCCATGGGGCAGCAATGTGCCCTTGTGGTCAAGAAGGCCAACGGTATCCTGGGTGCATTAAGAAGAGTGTGGGCAGCAGCAGGTCAAGGGAAGTTCTCCTGCCCCTCTACTCTGCCTTGGTGAGATCACATCTGGAGTACTGTATCCAGTTCTGGGCTGCCACATTCAAGAGGGGCAGGAATATACTAGAGAGTGTGTAATGGAGGCTATGAGGATGATGAAGGGACTTGAACGGGCTGGAAAGGCTGAGAGACCTGGGGCTGTTTTGTCTGCACAAGAGAAGAGTGAATGTTTGCAATAGCTGAAGAGTGGGTGTCAAGAAGAAGGGGCCAGGCTCTTTCCAGTGGTGTCTTGTGAAAGGAAAGGGGCAGTGGACACAAGCATGAACACAGGAGAATCCACTTCAGCATGAGGAAACACTTCTTTGGTGTGAGGGTGCTGGAGCCCTGGGGAGGGCTGCCTGGAGAGGTTGTGGAGTCTCCTTCCCTGCAGACTTTCAAAACCCACCTGGGTGTGTTCTTGTGTTGCCTGCCCAAGGTGATCCTGCTTTGTCAGGTGGGTTGGGCTTGATCTCCAGAGGTCCCTTCCCACCCCTAACATTCTGTGATTCTGTGGTTGCACCTAATGGGCTTGAAGGCTCCATGAAAAGCTTGGGAGAGCAGAGCTCTGGCCATGCTTGTTGGACCTCCTGCGTTCCCCCCGCCATGGGACAAGCTATGCAAGGGAGGGAGCTGGAGCAATGGGGGTAGTAGGCTGTGGTGGTGCAGCTAAATGCTTTCTAATCACTTCCTCACTGTGCCTCTCCAGGAAAGGGAGACCAAGGAAGGGCAGGCTCCTGCTTGTGCTTTGGCTTTCCCTCCGGATATGCACTTCCTATCTCCAAGACTCCTTTCTTTTAGACCTCTAAGAAGTGTTAATGGGTGGACGTGATCTTCTTAAAGGTCTTTTCCAACCAAAATGATTCTGTGGTTCTGTGACAGTTGCTGGGCAAAGGCAGTGCTGTGCTGGAGTTGAGTTTTCATAGAATCATATAGAATCGTAGAATGGTAAGGTTGGAAGGGACCTCAAGGATCATCTAGTTCCAACCCCCTGCCATAGGCAGGGACACCTCCCACTAGTACAGGTTACTCAAGGCCTCCTCCAATCTGGCCTTGAACACCTCCAGGGAGGGAGCAGCCACAACCTCCCTGGGCAACCTGTTCCAGTGTCTCACCACCCTCACTGTAAAGAACTTCCTCCTAACAAAGGTCAGGGTTGTCTTTAGAATGCTTTCAGTCAAAGCCATTGTGTTTATGAGGCCCTTTCCCAGTGTCAGCTGCAGCCACCAGCCCGGTAGACATTTGGGGGTTCATTTGTCCCTTGCAGCTGTGCTGATTTGGGGAAAAAAACAGGAGGTTTTCTTAAATCTGCTTTTCTTGACTTGCTGCCCGGAGTCTGGCCAGAAGTCAGGATTTCTCCCTGGTGTTTATGAGATGTGGAAGCTCTTGGCTGCTGCAGACAAGTCAGTCGTTGGATAAACCCAGCCCCTGTCTCTGAAATGGAGTTGGGAATATTCATCAGGCAAGGCTGGTGTCGTGTCCTGCGTTTCCATACACCTGGGGAGCGTCACAAGCAATTAGACTGGTCTGGTGGGATGGGTCCCTCTCCTCTCTCCTACTCTTCCTTTTCCTTCTCTCTCTTCCTTCCCTCCTCCCCAGAATGGAGCAGAGAAGGAAAAGCAAAACAACTTGCCTGGGTAGAGGGGAGGTGTAATTATGAGCAGTGGGACCAATTTAAAGATGGAAGATTGTGGAGATGTTCAGACTGTCTTTGACATCTCGAGCTTTTTTCAGGGAGGATAAAAGGAAAATCAATTAATTTATTCCTAAATTGTAATTCCTTTCTGGTATTAATCTGTTTAATTAGTGTAGTTCAGAAATGCACATACACAGGGGAGGGCAGGGAGCTGCAAACTGACATGAAGACATTTTCAAAAGGAGAGTCTTGGTAGGAAAGACTTCCTGGCAGTGAGGTAATTTAGGCTGCAAGGAGAAATAATATCCCAGGGGAAAAGGTGGAAACTCCAATGCTTTGGGCTTTTAGAAGTGAGGCAGGATGGGGTCATTTGGGAAGTTTCTTGCAGGGAACAGTCCCTTTGCTGGGTGGTAGGCAGGAGAAGATGATCTAATCAATCTCTTCCCTGTCCAGTTCATATGGTTTTCATTTCCTCTGCAGAGGGGTGGGGAAGGGAGGTGGGCTGCTGAGGAGATGGTGGTGTTAGGGACTGCTTGTTTGTTAGGGGGTTAATGTTTCTGAGGGCTGGGGGTTTGCAGCTCCAAAACATTTCAAATTGGAGAGGCCTTTCTGGCCCCTGCTGGAGGCAGTCATTGTTCTGCAGCTTTCCTGAACCTGCAGTTGAGGCATCTCCCAAAACTCTCTTGTGCCCTTAAGGTGGCAGCCCTAGAGCTTGATAACTGATCACTTCTGCACTGAGATTTCAACAGCTCCTTCTTTGCTGTCACTCACAAGAAGTGCAGTTTGCTGCATGATACAGAGCTCTGAGAAGGGGCAAGAAACTGGGGCAGAATATAGCTGGGCATGAATGTTTGATTTCTGCTCTGTTCTAGACTTGCTCATCATGCAGCAAGGTGTTGGGAAAACCCTTTGAAGCATGTTAGGATTTGACCTGCTTGTAATGCTAAACTATGTGGCTAATTGTTCTTCACGTGCTGCAGCTGAATCATGACTTGAAGGTCACAAGTGGTCTACCACTAACCTTACTTATCTACCAGGGTGGTTCCTCTTCCCATCCATGGGAAGGAAAGCAAGGAGACGTGACTTGAATGTGTGGTATGAGAGATCTGTGGCGTGAGTGTCTGAGGAGAAATGGAGAAATCACTGATCTCCTGCCAATTTTTCATCTCTCCCCTCAGCAGTGATTTGTAAATATTCTTGGCCCCTGTGTTTCAAAGTACCTTTGAAGGAAGAGTATTTTTCTACGACTCCTGCTGTGTAAAATTATCAGACAATGGTTGGCATTGGGAAGGACCTGTGGAGATCATCTCCTTGTCATAGATAGAGACACCTACTAGAGCAGGCTGCTCACAGCTCCAAACAACCTGACCTGGAATGGTTCCATGGGACATCTCCCACCTTTCTAGGCTCACTAGTATCAAGGTAAAACATTTCTTCCTTCTTTCTAGGCTGAATCTCCCTCTTTTCACTTTTAAACCAGCACCCCTTGTACTACCACAACAGGCCCTGCTAAAGAGTCAGTCTCCAGCTTTCTAATCTGCCCTGTTAAGTACTGAAAGGCCACTAAAAGGTCTCCCTGAAGCCTCTTCTTCTCACAGAATGTTAGGGACTGGAAGGGACCTCCTAAGATTGTCCAGTCCAACCTCCCTGCCAGAGCAGCACCCTCTTTTTTTAAATGCCCCTTCTCCACCATCTCCTCCATTTCCTCTCCATCTCCTATTCCCCCCCCAATCTTCCTCCATTTTTTTCCATCTTCTTTCTTTTCTCTTCATCTTCCTCCCTTCCTCTCCATCTCCTTCCTCTTCCCCCATCTTCCTCCTTTCAGCACCACCTCCCATTTTCCACCTTATCTGCTGCTTTCCCACCACTACCAAATTTCCCCTTTTGCCCCCAAACTCAGAGCACCTGGGTTCTGTTTGAGTCTCCTCCCACCCCAGGTGTGGCCACTTTGCTCTCCCTGCCCACTCCCTTATTTAATGGGCCCCAGCACAGGCAGAAACCCCAAGTTTGCCCATTATGGGCAGAGGATCCTCCTCCTGTTGCCAGAGGTGAGTCCCTGTGGTGTGCACTGGGTGAATGGGAGTGGGATCCAAAAAGGCCGGGGGGCCTGGTGGCCCCCCGGTTGGCTAGGGACAAACTCATACTCATTGATAGCTGTAGCATTGCTCACGGGTGATGGTTGTGCTTCCTTACTTAGCCTGAAGTCTTCTCTGTTTAACTGCTTCTTTTTGCTCCTTTGTAAAATTGAAAAAATGCCAGGAATGTATCTGTGAAATGTTTGAGAAGCCTTGAATGAGCATGGAGGCAATGTCTGAAGATCCCTAAGAAGGCAAGTAGAAAAAACATCAAATCTCATGGACAGCCTTTCCATGTCAGAGTGGCTAAAACTCTGTCTTGTTTTGTGACTACACTGAAACTACATTTATTCAGTAGGAGGTGAAATCTTGGCTGTGTGAAGCCAGGTCAGGGAATTTGATGTCTGATGTGGTTCAGGGTTGTACTTTCTGAAACTGGGAATGGGCTTGAGGGTTACCCTAACATCACTCTAAGGTGTTGTCTGCACCTCTTTATGTACATGGGGCACTCTAACATCACTCAAGGGTGTTGTCTGGGCCTCCTTACGTACATGGGGTGCTCTAACATAGCTCAAGGGTGTTGTCTGGGCCTCCTAAAATACATGGGGCGCTCTAACATCTCTCAAGGGTGTTGTCTGGGCCTCCTTACGTACATGGGGCGCTCTAACATCTCTCAAGGGTGTTGTCTGGGCCTCCTTACGTACATGGGGCGCTCTAACATCACTCAAGGGTGTTGTCTGGGCCTCCTTACGTACATGGGGCACTCTAACATCACTCAAGGGTGTTGTCTGGGCCTCCTTACGTACATGGGGTGCTCTAACATAGCTCAAGGGTGTTGTCTGGGCCTCCTAAAATACATGGGGCGCTCTAACATCTCTCAAGGGTGTTGTCTGGGCCTCCTTA